>JAVUNC010000120.1:0-32948 GCA_032173965.1 Sitta carolinensis
CCCCCCAGCCGCTCTCTGAGCGGGCGTGGCTTTCCCTCCAGCCCCGCCTTCCCCCTCTCCTCTCGTTCCCATTGGCTCCTGGCTTTGTCAATCACTCCCCAGAGCTCACCCGAGCACGCCCCGCCCACTCGCCGCTCTCGCTCTCCCATTGGCTGCCCTCGCCGTCAATCCCCGCAGCCCTGTGGGCGTAGCCTCGCCGTGATTGACAGCGCGCTCGCCCAATCAGGGGCGGAGCTTCGCCGCCTCCCCGACGTACGGCGGGGCCGGGGAGGGCGAGATTTGGGGAGGGGGGCGGAATTTTGGGGGTCTCGGGAGCCTTGGGGCCCCCCCGGGACCCCCGGGACCCCTCGGGGCGGGGCCGGGCCCGGGCGCTGCCGCCCTTTGTGTCGGCGAGCGGCGGGCGAGCGGCGGGAGCGGCTCGGGGGGGCCGCGGGAGGGACCCCCAGGTCTGGATGGGACCCCCGGGGGGGAGGGGGGGGGGAGTGGAGGGGCTGCGGGACCCCCAGGGTGGGGGGGTTCAGAGATAGGAGGGGCCGGGGGCGCCTCCGAGACACCCAGGTTGAAATGGGGGGTGGGGCAGGACCCCAGGTGGGGCTTGGACCCCCAGGTTGGGTGGGGGGCGCTTTGGGACCCCCAGGTTGGGGGGTGGGGGGGCTATGGGACTCCCTAGGCCCGGGGGGCTGCGGGACCCCCAGGTTGGGGTGGGGGCTTAAGGGCCGGGAAGGGGGGTCGGGACCCCCATGTTTGGGGGGGCTGCGGAGTCGGGACACAGATCTTGGGGGTTTGGAGGTTGGGACCCCAGGGGCGGGGGGAACGGGACCCCCAGGGTTGGGGGTTTGGGGGGTCGGGACTCAGATCTTGCGGGGGTTTGGGGGGGATGGGGTTGGGACCCCAGGGGCGGGGGGTCGGGGGGGGGGTCGGGACCCCCATGGTTGGGGGGCGTGGGGTCGGGACCCAGATCTTGGGGGGGTTTGAGACCCCAGGGCCGGGGCGTCGGGACCCCCCCAGTTCTGGGAGTGGGGACGTTACAAAGATCTGGGGGTTTCGGGGGCAGGGCTGATTGCGTGGGGGTGGGGTCCTCAAGGCGAGACCCCCAAGATGAGAATTAGCGGGGCGGCAGGGAGACCCCCAAGATGGGAATTGGGGGCTGGCAGCGAGACCCCCAAGATGAGAATTAGCGGGGTGGCAGCGAGACCCCCAAGATGGGAATTGGGGTGGCAGCGAGACCCCCAAGATGGGAATTAGCGGGGTGGCAGCGATGATGGGGGCGGCTCCTTCTTTACCCCCCCCTCCCCATCCCCAGCTCCATCTCAGGACAAGCGGGCGGGATGGCCATGGAGCGGGCGGGGGTCCCGCGGGGGGCTCCGGGCGGTGCCGGTACCGAGCTGCGGCGCCTCCGCTTCCGCCAATTCCGCTCCCAGGAGGCGCCGGGGCCGCGGGCGGCGCGGCGGCGCCTGCGGGAGCTGTCGAGGCGCTGGCTGCGGCCCGACGAGCGCAGCAAGGAGCAGATCCTGGAGCTGCTGGTGCTCGAGCAGTTCCTCAGCATCCTGCCCGAGCACATCCAGAGCTGGGTGTGGGTGCGGCACCCCGAGTCCGGAGCGCAAGCCGTGGCCTTGGCCGAGAGCTTCCAGCCGGGCTGCGGAGAGCCCGGGGGGATCTGGGAGCAGCAGGTGGGAGCGGGGACCCCCGAGATGGGAGGGGTTGGGGGTCCTGGTGTTGTTCTGGGAGTGGGGACCCCCGGAGATGGGAGGGGTTGGGGGTCCTGGTGTTGTTCTGGGAGCGGGGACCCCGGGAGTTGGGGGGATTGGGGATCCGGGTATTACTCTGGGAGTGGGGACCACCAGAGTTGGGGGGGTTGGGGGTCCGGTATTGCTCTGGGAGTGGGGACCCCCGGAGGATGGAGGGGTTGGGGGTCCTGGTGTTGTTCTGGGAGTGGGGACCCCCGAATGGGAGGGTTGGGGGGGTTGTGGGACGGGGACCCGGAGATGGGAGGGGTTGGGGTCCTGGTGTTGTTCTGGGAGCGGGGACCCCGGGAGTTGGGGGATTGGGGATCCGGGTATTACTCTGGGAGTGGGGACCACCAGAGTTGGGGGGGTTGGGGGTCCTGGTGTTGTTCTGGGAGCGGGACCCCCGGAGTTGGGGGTCCTGGTATTGCTCTGAGAGCAGCAGGTGGGAGCGGGGACCCCCGAATTGGGGGGGTGGGTGTGTGGAGACCAGGCAATCCTTCTGATTGTCCTGGGAAGATTTATAAGTCACAAGAATTTGGATAGCATGATAATTAGTATGTCACACGGTGAAAAAGTAGAATTTGTGGATTTCAGATGAGAGATCAGGGGGCAAAGATGGAGGCAATGGGGTGTGTCCCTGGGCTTCTTCTTCTTCCTCTTGTTCTCCATCTTCTGTGGTGGTGTGGCACATTTGGATTGGTTTGGAACAAAAGTACACTGTACAACATAGTGGACAGATATTGGAGAATTGTTATAAATAAAGTACACGTCATTTTCAGTATAAAAGATAGTGCCGTGCCAAGCAGGCAGGCCGAGAACGGACCAGAAGACCAAGAGACAGACGAAGGAAGGACAGACGATGAGGGGAGAGAGCACTGGCCTGCAGAGAAGCTGTGGCAGGCCAGGGAACGAATATGAGATAAGCAAAGAATAAACAAATTCCTGAACACGAGAAAACAGACGACTCGACCTCTTCTTCACAGAGCCAGAGAGAACAGAGACACAGCCGAAACAGAGACAGAGAACAACAACAAGACAAAAGAAAAAACATATATCTATTTTAGCAAACCTAAGTGGGACGCAAAGCCAAAGCACTCTGGGATTCTGTGACTATAAACCCATGGCCTGGTACAGTAGAGCTTCTCTGTTCATGGCTCTGATGCAGCTCTTTGGTGAATGGCTAATCCTGGGTGTGTTCTCCCTCTCCCATTAGCTACACCGTTGGATCAGTGCAAGAGAACAAGGACCAGGTGTGGAAGTTCCAGCGTTTTTTTCCTGGTGCAGGAATACTGCAGTCGCCTGACCATGCTCTTCCCCTTTGTCATCTTTGCCTACATATCCATGTGATGAGGAAATGCTTCAAGTGCTGCTGTAACAAAGAAAGCAAAGAGCCGTGGATTTGCTGTGAGTTGGATTTTTCCTTGTTGCTGGAAAGTCCCCTCTGCAGCAGGTGCATTGCAGTTCCTGCATGGCATCCTGTGCTTATTCCAGGCATTTTGTGCTGTGCTGGGAAATTTCCAGGGGCCATGTAGACCTTTGTCATGCAACTCCACTGTGTGCTGCTGGAAATCTCTCCAGTGAGATTCAAGTTTTCAAGGGAGATTTAGCCAGTCCTCTCTTGCCCAAGCCATTTCCATGTAAAATTGCCTGTGTGTGTAAATCAATGAAGACTTCAGATTAATAAGCCCTAACTCTTTAGGGCTGCCTGTGCTGTTTCCCAGCTTTGCAAGGTTGTGGGTTTGGCTTTTTTGTAATTCATTCTGCTTGCTAGGGGCTGACTGAAAGAGAATAAACAGTTTGCTGGCCCTCTGGATGTAGGCAAATGAGCAAACCAGCTCCGAAATGTGGCAAGTCAGTTCTCAGGCTATTTCTGCTTTAATTTCTCTGTCAGAGGACACCGATAGGAATTATTTGAACAAGCTTTCCCCCCAGCCCCAGCAAATGTAGTGTTTTCTCAGCTGGGAGAGCATAAGTTGAGTTAATTGACAGGCTTGTTGCCATCCATCAGCAACCTGCCCGTTGCCCTGCAGCAGAAGCTGGATTTGTTAGCAGTTTAGGAGAAAGAGCCTGCTTTGGGCTCTAAAATTGCTTAGCACTAAATCATTTTGGCTGTCCAAATCACTGTGTGGATTCCTCGCTGGGGAAACTTTCTGATGGCAGATATTTCTGCTCAAATGGTGCACAGCTGATGTTGCAGCTCTGAAAGAAGGGGAGGGTTAATTAGAGCCAAAAAGTGATGGTGGTTTTGCTGATGATAGGAGCTGAGAACTGCATGGAGGAAGCACATTGATGTATTGAGTGTTATAAAATCCTGCCTTCCCCAATTAACTCCTATGGTTGGGGTGCTCCATGCTTGTTGGAATGTGGGAGAACAGCTGAGGGCTGTGGCCCTGGGTGGAAGAAAGGGATCTTCAGCCGTTTGCCAGCTCTGGGCTTCTTTTGCCTCAGTTAATTTTATTTCTTTGTTAAACCCCCGTGGTTTATGCTATCCTCTTGGAACAAGATAAAATGCTGAAGTACTACCCTGGAGGATGTGGTGGTTTGAAAAGGAAGTGAGTTTTTTGGATTCAGTGGTCAAACCAATAAGTGCTCAGGTTTGAATATTGGCACCTGGTGTGGCCACTGAGGACAAGGCTCCCCTCTGAGAACACAGGGGTTCAAAGCAGAGGGCTCCCAGGAGAACTCTCTCTTGGTTCCGCTCCCTGAGGACGGGCGGATCTCCCCTGCCCAGCTGGGCGGGCAGGGAAGCCATGCGGCCTGGGCGAGGTAGGAGCCTTGGGCAGAGAGGGGAGAGGAAGATCCTGCAGGATGGAAGGGTGGAGAGAGTACAAGAGCCTTGAGAGGCATCAGGCAGCCTCCTTCCCCCCTCCGGAGAGAGAGAGAGAGAGAGAGAGAGACTGTGTCTGTGCCACCTTGAAATTTGGTATCGGCAGCCGGGCAGCACGGCCCAAGGAGTGAAGAGGAGGAGGCGCGAGAGGTGCCGGCAACTTGCTGTGGGAGTTCTGGGCAGGCACAGTCCAAGGTTTGAACCCTTTTTGTAGATGATGGAAACTTTACAAATGCTAATCCTCCGGAATTTGAAGAAGAAAGATAGAGAACTGAGCAAAGGCGATGAAAGTTCGTGCAAGTAGAAGATTGTCAGAGAATGCTGAAAAGAATCCTAGGTGGGAGGAGATGATGGAGTGGCCTTTGGCTGGACTGTTCTTGTACAGCCATGGCCGGACTCATTTCTTTCTGTGACGCAGAGACTGCATCTGGGGAGAGGCATTGGCTTGGAGCCAAGAGTGGACAGTAGTGTGAACAGAGATGAGAGGAAGAGCTCTGTTCTCAAGGCCCCTCGGCCCCAGGGGGTGAAATTGGGGGGGGACTGGTGTCCCAAAATTTGAGAAGCTGTCGTTTTTTGGAACTGACCAAAGCATCTTTAAAAAGAGAAACCCTAGAAACAGTTCTGGTCCATGCACAGTGCTGAGAGCACTGGACATGGAAGAAGAGGCCACGAGATGGTGCAAGAAGGACTCTATCTCTCTTTAATGAACTAAGTACTGATTACCAGAAGGGTGATAATGGATTGAAGATTAATTATCTGAAAAGTGGTAACTTGACTGGAAATTTTTAGTTGTGTTGTACTGTGTTGAGAACTTGGGTGGGGGGGGAGGAAGAGTGTTTTTTTTAAAGTTTGTGTGTCTTCTTTACATATTATAAGTAAATAAAGTTCTTCTTTCCTTTTGTTTCTAAATTCGAAACTGTTTTGCTCTGGTTTTGGTCACATCTCACAGCAAGCACCAGGGACAGTATATCTTCATGGGGGCACTGGCCTTGTGCCAGCGTCAAACCATGACAGAGGATTTTGATGCCTCCAAGTGGGCTCTTCTGTATCAACTCTTGAATTTACAGCACTACCAGAAAAGGCTTTTTAGAAAAGACAATTCATCATTCTGGAGTGTTTCAGTTCAATGAGAAATCATACCTCCTGGTTCTTAAAAGCGTAACTCTTAATGATGCAGTATGGGATAATGTAGAAACAAATGGAAAGCACAAACCCAGATGGGAAGCTGCTGGAATGTCCTGTACCTGTTGAAGAAGAGGCACCTGTGTTAACCAAGACTCCAAAAAGTCCAGAAAGACTTGGAGCTTGTAAGGTTGAGGGGTGGGGTCGGGGTTGTGTTTGTCTGGAGGTTTTTGGGGTTTCTGTTTGCTCACAGTTTGTATTTTTCAGTGACTCTGGTTGCCAGGAGCATTCAGTGAGGGCAGTGTCACATCTGTCCGAGCTGAGTCCCTGGCAGGCAGTGGGGCTGAGAGTGCTCAGGATGTGGCGAAGGGAATCGTTCACTCGGGATGCACACACTGACCCAGCCTTTCTGCAGCTCGCCTTTGCAAAGGCAAAGCCAGGATCTGCTCTTCCCATGCATTTCCCAGGCTCCAGAAATGAGCCCAATGAACTCCTGGCGTGGGAAGCTGTCAGGAAGGAAAATGACCTCGTCAGAATCAATCCCAAAGCAAATGAGCCATCAGAAGAGGAAGTGTGCCCAGCTTTGTCTTCATTCTCTCCGTTTGCTCTGGAACATTTCCCCCTTTGGAAAGCTCTGATTTTCACCCCAAAAAATCGGATTTGTTTGGGGAAAATTTCTTTTTTTTTGCCCGTTTTTTTGGGGTAAAAAAGGTAAAAAATGGTAAAAAAGAAAAAAATAAAAATCCAACTGCTTTTTTTATTCTCGTCCCTGGTGATGCAAAAAGGGGAAAAAAAGGGGAAAAAATGGGAAAAAATTGAATTTTTTCCATGTTTCAGTGCCTGGTTTTTGTTATTGGGGGTGGGGGAAAAGGGAATTTTGGGGGAAAAATGGGAAAAAAATTTGGGATAAAATGGGGAAAAAATGGGAATAGAATGGGGGGAAAATGGAAAAAAATGGGGGGAAAGTGGGGAAAAAATGGGCGAATTTAATTGCTAAAATTTCCGACTTTCTTCCCTTTGAGGTCGTTGAGGAATCTCCAAATGTTGGGATTTGGGATTGGGGAATTTGGGATCCTGGAGGAGCGGAGAGGTTCGGGGCAGATTCACGTCTGGTCCTGCTGGGCTCTAGAAGTCTGAGGAATGGATTCGCCAGGGGCTGGTGCTGGGGCAAATCGAATATGGGAAAAATGGGATTATAATGGGGGAAAAATGGGGGAAAATCAGATTATAATGGGGAAAACTGGGGGAAAATCAGATTATAATGGGGGAAAATGGGGAAAATGAGGGGAAAATCAGATTATAATGGGGGAAAATGGGGGAAATCAGATTATAATGGGGGAAAAATGGGGAAAAATCAGAATAAAATGGGGGGAAATCAGATTATAATGGGGGAAAATGGGAATATAATGGGGGAAAAATGGGGGGAAAATGAGGAAAATGGGGAAAAATGGTGGAAAATTCAGAAAAAAAAGTGGGAAAAAATCAGAAAAAAAATGGGAAAAAAAAAAGAGAAAAAATGGAAAATGGGGAAAAATTGGAATAAAATGGGAAAAAAATCAGAATGAAATAGGGAAAAAATGGGGAAAAAATCAGAATAAAATGGGAAAGAATGGGAAAAATCAGAATAAAATGGGGAAAAAATGGGGAAAAATCAGAATAAAATTGGAAAAAAATCAGAAAAAATGGAAAATTGGAATAAATGGGAAAAAATGGGAAAAAATGAGAAAAAAATCCGAATCCAATGGGGCCCAAACTGCGCCTGTTCTCCTCCCTTCAAGGCTCGTGCCAGGCCATCCTCGGGGCTGCAATGCAAAGTTTCCGGCAGGCTCCGGCTGTGCAGGGGCCGCGCGTGCAGAGGAAGAGCAGCAGCAGCAGCGCCTGCGGCCCCGCGCTCTTCGCCCGCTGCAGGCGGCTCGGGGGCAGCACGAAGAGCTGGAACCGGGAGCGGGAGCGGCGCCGAGCAGGCGGCAAAGAGGATCCGCACCCAGCCGTGCCTGGAGGGAGAAAAGGAAAGGAGGTGGCATCCTTTGGGCCATTTGCTTCGCAAGTTTGCGGGATTTGGGGGGAATTTTTTCGGATTTTATTCCGAATTTTTTCTGATTTTTTTCTGATTTGGGGGGATTTTTTCCTGATTTTTTTTCCAATTTGTTACCATTTTATTCTGATTTTTTCGGATTTTTTTCCGACTTTTTTTTCCGATTTTTTTCCCCATTTTATTTTGATTTTTTTCTGAATTTTTTACGATTTTTGGGGGGATTTTTTCGGATTTTTTTCTGATTTTGGGGGATTTTGGGGGAATTTTTTTCCGAATTTTTCCGAATTTTTTTGGATTTTTTTTCCCGAATTTTTTAGGATTTTTTTTTAGGATTTTTTTTTAAATTTTTTTCTGAATTTTTCGGGATTTTTTTCTGATTTTTTAGGATGTTTGGGGGGATTTTTTTCTGATTTTTTGGGATTTTTGAGGTTTTTTACGATTTTAATTTTTAACTATTTTTTTCTGATTTTTTTCTGAATTTTTTTGGATTTTTGTGGATTTTTTGTGTGTTTTTTTCCGATTTTTTTCGGATTATTTTGTAATTTTGGGGGGATTTTTTTCTGATTTTTGGGGTTTTTTTCTGATTTTTTTCCGATTTTGTTCGGATTTTTTTCGGAATTTTTTCCCGATTTTTTTAGGATTTTTTTCTGATTTTTTTAGGGTATTTTTTCCTGATTTTTTTACGATTTTGGGGGGATTTTTTGGGGATTTTTTTCCGATTTTTTTCGGATTTTTTTTTTTTTTTCTGATTTTTGGGGATTTTTTTTTTTTTTTTTGAAAAAATGGGATTTTTTTTCGAAAAAACAAGTGACTTTTCCCTTTCCCTGGCTGCCGTAGCCGCGCTCATCAGCATCGAGGGTCCAGCAGCAGGCTCCGCCCGAATTCCCGCCATTCCAACGCGCGATTGCCGGAAATCCGAAAGGAAAAATGGGGAATGGACAATGGAAAAATCAAATAAAATGGGGGAAAATGGGAAAAATGGAGGAAAATTGGAAAAAATGGGAATGGGAAAATTGGGAAAAAATCAGATAAAATGGAAAAAATCAGAATAAAAGGGGGAAAATGGGAAAAAATGGGAAAAATATCGGGAACAAATGGGTAAAAGAATGAAAAAATGGGGGAAAATGGGGAAAAAATGGGAAAGGAATAATTGGGAAAAAATGGAAAAATGGAAAAATGAAAAAAGGGAAAATGAAAAAATGGGGAAAAATTGGGAAAAAATGGAAAAATGGAAAATGGGAGGAAAGGAAATGAAAAGAAAAATGGTGGAGAAAAATGGGGAAAATGGGATGAAAATGGGGAAAATGGGAGGAAAATGGGGGAAGATGGGAAATAATGGGAAAAAAATCAGAATAAAATGGGGGAAAGTGGAGGAAAAATGGGAGGAAAATTGGGAAAAATGGGAATAAAACAGGGAAAAAATGGGGAAAAATTGGGAAAAATGGGAAAAAAATGGGGGAAGATGGGGAGAAAAATGGGGAAAAATTGGGGAAAATGGGAAAAAATCAGAATAAAATTGGGGGAAAAATCAGAATAAAATTGGAAAAAATCAGTATAAAAGGGGGGGAAATGGGGAAAAATGGGAAAAAATCGGAATAAAATGGGAGAAAAATGGGGAAAAATTGGGGAAAATGGGAATAAAAATGGGGAAAAATGGGAGGAAAATGGGGAAACAATGGGGGAAAAAGTCAGAATAAAATTGGAAAAAATCAGAATAAAAGGGGGAAAATGGGGGAAAAATGGGAAAAGAATCGGAATAAAATGGGAAAAGAATGGGAATAAAATGGGTAAAAGCGGAGGGCAAAAATCAGCAAAGCCTGGGCTTTTTTTTCGCAAGCGCGGGTAATTTTTGCGGCTCGCAGTGTGCCTGCGGCGGGCCTTTGCCCCGTGCCCGGCGGCCGCAGCCGCGCTCCTTAGCGCGGAGGTGCCCGCGCTCGGCCGCCGCCCGCAGGCTCCGCCCGAACGCCGCCGCGGCCCGGGCGCTTCAGGGCCCGGCGCGCGGAGCCGCCCGGGCCTGGCGGGGCCGCAGGGCCGGCAGGAGAGGCTGCGCGGGAATTCCCTGCCGGGCACGGCGCCCATGGCCCCGGGGCGCTGCCCACGGCCCCGCCCGGCCGCGCCTCTGCCCGCCGCGCCCACTTGGGCCGCGCTTGGAGGCCCCGCCTTTGCCGCTTTTGGCCCAAATGGGTCCCCTTTTGTTCCCAATATTTTCCCCAATTTTTTCCCATTGTTGCCCCATTGTTCCCACAATTTTTTCCCATTTTTTTCCTAATTTTTATTCCCCAATTTTCCCATTTTTCCCCATTATTTTCCCCATTTTCATTCCCATTTTTTCCTGATTTTTTCTGATTTTTTCTGATTTTTTCTGATTTTTTCTGATTTTTCCTAATTTTTTTCTGATTTTTTTCCCCAATTTTCCCCATTTTTCCCACTTTTTTCCCCATTTTTTTCCCATTTTTCCTGATTTTTCTTCATTTTTTTTCCGATCTTTTTTTCCATTTTTTTTCCCATTTTTCCCCCCATTTTTTCCCCATTTTTTTCCGGATTTTTTCCCTTTTTTACCAATTTTTACCCATTTTTTCCGCATTTTTTCCCATTTTTTCCCAAAATTTCCCCATTTTTTCTCTATTTTTTCGCATTTTTTTTTGATTTTTTTCCCAAATTTTTCCCGGTTTTCCCCATTTTTTCCTGATTTTTTCCCCAATTTTTTCCCATTTTTTTCCCATTTTTCTCTATTTTTTCTGATTTTTTCCCATTTTTTCCCATTTCTTCCTAATTTTTTTTCTGATTTTTTCTCCAATTTATCCCACTTTTTCCCATTTTTCCTGATTTTCCCCCAATATTTCCCAATTTATTTCCCCTTTTTTCCCCATTTTTTCCTATTTTTTCCCATTTTTTTCCTGATTTTTTATTCCCAAATTTTTTCCATCATTTCCCAATTTTTTCCCATATTTTCCCCATTTTCCCCCCCATTATAATCGGATTTTTCCTCCATTTCCCCCTCATTATAATCTGATTTTTTCCCCCATTTTTCCCCTTTATAATTGGATTTTTCCCCATTTTTTCCCCATTTTCCCCCAATTATAATCTGATTTTTTCCCCATTTCCCCCATTATAATCTGATTTCCCATTTCTCCCCATTTCCCCCCATTATAATCGGATTTTTCCCCATTTTTCCTCCATTTTCCCCCATTTTTCCCCATTATAATCTGATTTTCCCCCCATTATAATCGGATTTTTCCCCCATTTTTCCCACCATTTTTTCCCCATTATAATCGGATTTTCCCATTTCCCCATTATAATCGATTTTTCCCCATTTTATAATCTCATTTCCCCATTTTTCCCATTTTCCCCATTTAAATCGGATTTTTCCTCCCATTTTTCCCCATTATAATCGGGATTTTTCCCCCATTTCCTCATTCCCCCATTCCACTCAAATGCCAGCAGAAACGGAAATTTTCCATTACCACGGTTTGCATTCCATTATTCGGAGTTTTCCCAAAATTTTTCCAAAAAATTCTTTCAATTTTCCCCATTTTCCCATTTATTCCCCATTTCCCCACTTTTCACCCCATTCTCCCCATCTTTAAATCAGAATGATTTTCCCAATTTTTGTACCGCGGGAATTTTGGTTCCATTTCCCATTAGATTCCATACTCAAATCACCAAAAAAATTCCTAATTCATTTTCCCCAAGTTTATTCCATCTAATTATTTCCCCCATTTTTTCCCCATTCAATTCTTTCCCCATTTTTCCCATTTTTCTCATTTTCCCCAATTTTTTCCCATTTTTTCCATTTCTTTCCCATATTATTCCTATTTTTTTCCCATATTATTCCTATTTTTTCCCAATTTATTCCAAATTTTTCCCCATTTTTATTCCAAATTTTTCCCCATTTTTCCCCCAATTTATTCCCATTTTTCTCCCATTTTCCCCCCATTTTATTCCCATTTTTTTCCCCATTTTTCCCCATTTTTTTCCATTTTTTCCATTTTCCCATTTTTTCCCATTTTTCCCCATTTTTTCCATTTTTATTCCATTTTATTCCTTCCCATTTTTTTTCCAATTTTTTCCATTTTATTCCCCATTTTATTCCCAATTTTTATTCCCATTTTATTCCCATTTTTTCCCATTTTTCCCCAATTTATTCCAAATTTTTCCATTTTTCCCCCATTTTATTCCCATTTTCCCCCATTTTTCCCCGAATTTATTCCAAATTTTTCCCAATTTTCCCCCATTTTATTCCCATTTTGTCCCCATTTTTCTTTTTATTTTTGGTGATTTTTTTAGGGAATTTTTGGTGATTTTTTTTTTTTAATTTATTTTGGGGGATTTTTTTTGTATTTTGATGGATTTTTTAAGTAATTTTGGGTATTTTTTGGAATTTTTTTAAAATGTTTTTTTAATTTTTGGGAATTTTTCTGGAATTTGGGGGTTTTTTCGATTTTTATCTGATTTTTTTTTTAATTTTTTTTGAATTTGGTCAAATTATTTTTCGGAATTTTTTTGGGAATTTTTGGGTATTTTTGGGAATTTCTTGGGAAATTTTTGTGATTTTTTAAAATTTTTAATTATTTTTTTAAAAGAAATTGGGATTTTTTAGGAATTTCAGGAATTTTTGGAATTTCAGGAATTTTGGGAATTTTTTGGGATTTTTTTCGGGAAATTTTTGGGGATTTTTGGGAAATTTTTTGGAATTTGTTGAGATTTTTTTCGATTTTTTTGGATATTTGGGAATTTTTTGGAATTTTTAGGAATTTTTTTGGGAAGTTTTTGGAAGGTTTTGGGATTTTTTGAGGATTTTTGAGAATTTTGGGGAATTGTTTGGGAATTTTTTTTGGAATTTTTAAAGATTTTTTGTGGATTTTTTTCTGATTTATTTTTAATTTTTTAGGAATTTTTTGAGATTCTTTTTCAAAATTTTTGGAATTTTCTGGAATTTTCTGGAATTTTTCAGGAATTTCAGAATTTTAATTTCAGATTTGGAATTTCAGGAATTTTAAGAATTTTAGGGATTTCAGGAATTACAGAAGTTTTTAATTTTAGATTTTTTGGAATTTGGAATTTTTAGGAAGCTTTTGGGAATTTTTAGGGAAGTTTTTGGGGATTTTTTGGAATTTTTTTGAATTTTGGGAATTTTGGGATTTTTTTTTTAATATTTGGGATTTGGGGGGATTTTTTTTCTTTTTTGGGAATTTTTAAAGATTTTTGTGGAATTTTTTTAATTTATTTTAATTTTTTGGAATTTTTTGAGATTTTTTTTTCAAGTTTTTTGGGGAATCTTTGGGATTTTTAGGGATTTTTTTGGGATTTTTTTAGAGTTTTTTTGGATTTTTTAGGAATTTCAGGAATTTCAGGAATTTTTACCTCTCTGCTCTGTTTCCCTCCTGTCTCCATTTCCAAGGCCTCGATTTCCATCTGGGGGGGAAAAAATTCCAAAATTTTGGGAAATTTTAGGGAAATTTTGGAAAAGGGAAAATTTGGGGAAAAAATTAAAATTTTGGGGGAAAAAAATTTGGGAATTTTTTGGGAAAAAAATCGAATTTTTAGGGAAAAAATGAATTTTAGTGGGAAAAATTGGGAATTTTGGTGGGAAAAAAGGGAAATTTTAGGGGAATTTTTTGGGGTAAAAAATGGAATTTTTAGGGAAAACAGATTTTTAAGGAAAAAATGGGAAATTTTGGGGATAATTTGGGGAATTTTTTGGGAGAAAAAAATCGGATTTTTAAGGCAAAAAAAAATCGAATTTTTTGGGGAAAAAGAGGGAATTTTTAGGGGAAAAAAAGGATTTTTTAGGGGAATTTTTGGGGGTAAAAAAGGGAATTTTTAGGGGATTTTTGGGGTTAAAAATCGGATTTTTTGGGGTAAAAAATCGATTTTTTTCGCTGTACTCACCCTCGGAATTCCCCAGTTGTGCTCGGAGCCGTTGCAATTTCAGGGCAAGAGTTTGAGGAAGTTCCAACCCCAAAAACCTCAAATTTCACTTCCTGATTGCATCAGAAATTAGAGGAGGAAATAAAAATAAAAAAGGAAAAAATTCAATTTATTTCCCTTAAAAAAATGGGATTTTATTTCCTAAAAAAAATATTTTTTTTCCCTTAAAAATGGATTTTTTATTAAAAAAATTTCGGATTTTTTAATCCAAAAAACCTCAAAATTTCCCTCCCCCCCCCCCAACTGGATTTTTTTGATCCAAGAAAATCGGATTTTTTCCCCTAAAATCCAGATTTTTTTCCCCAAATATTCGCATTTTTTCCCAAAAAATTCCCATTTTTTTCCCATCAAAAATTTCGGGTTTTTTTTCCTTAATAATTCTCAATTTTTCCCTAAAAATTCCCATTTTTCCCTTTAATAATTCCCATTTTCCCCTAAAAATTCCCATTTTTCCCCCAAAAATTCCCAATTTTTCCCCTAAAAAATTCCCATTTTTCTCTATAAATTCCCATTTTTTTCCCAAAAATTCCTATTTCTCCCTCAAAATTCCTTTTCCCTCAAAAAATTCCTATTTTTCCCAAAAAATCCCATTTTTTCCCTAAAAATTCCCATTTTTTATCTCAAAAAATTCCCATTTTTTCCCTATCAAAATTTCGATTTTCCCTAAAAATAATCCATTTATTTCCCCTAAAAATTCCCAATTTTTTCTCTTAAAAAAACACCCCATTTTCCCTTAAAAATTCCCATTTCTTCCCCCAAAAATTCCCATTCCCCCCCCACAAATTCCCCCAATTTTTCCACCAAAAAATCCGAAAAAAAATCCCGAAAAAAACAAAAAATCCCTGAAAACCGAGAAAAATTTAAAAATCTAAATTTAAAAAAAAAAAAATTAAAACCCCACCAAAATTAAAAACATAATAAAAACATAAATTCCTTACCTCGTCGCTCGAATACCAAAAATAAATTTCCTTATTTCCCCTTAAACACCAAAATAAAATTCATTTATTTCCGCTCCAATATTAAACCAAAATAAATTTATTTCCGCTGCAGTATTAAAAAATTAAATTTAAAATTAAATTCCCCTCAGAGGCGCCGCCATTTTGTGCCCCTCCCCTCACGGCTTTTCCCGCGCTTTTTCTCCTCCCTCCTCCTCCCTCACGCAGCACAAACGCGGCGGCGCTGCCGGGCTGAGGAGGGGAAATGGCGGCGCTCGTGCTCTGGCGGCCCCTCGGACAGTTCAGGTCCTAGCGCTGCTTTGGAGGAAAAGCGGCCGGAAAGAAACACAAGGAAAGGAAATTTTGAGGGTTTTTTTTATTTATTATTTTCGGGGAGATTTAGTTTGGAAATTTTGGGTTCTGGGGTGCGGTTTTTGGAACACGCGATGGGGGGGGGGTCCCGCCATGATTCCCCTCAGGGGTCCCGCCATGGCTCCCCCCTCAGAGCTCCCGCCATGGTTCCCCCTCCTCAGAGATCCCGCCATTGCTTCCCCTCAGGGCTCCAGCTCTGCTTCCCCCTAGTTACAAATGCATATTTTAGTATTGGCTTTTTGCAAATGTTGGAATTAATGTTATAATCATGATGGGGTTTTTTGCTCTCTCTCTAGTAGACTTTTACTGTCAGAATAGATGTATAAGTTTTTCTTTGCTGTAGTTCTGATTTTTTTCCCATTTGTTCCCATTTTCCCCCCATTTTTTCCCCACTTTATTCGGCTTTTTCCCGCGGCAATCCGCGCGTTGGGAATGGCGGGAATTCGGGCGGAGCCTGCGGGCGCGCGGCTGAGCGCGGGCGCGCTGCGCATGCGCAGCCCGGCGCTGCGGGGGCCGCGCTGGACCCTCGATGCTGATGAGCGCGGCTACGGCAGCCAGGGAAAGGGAAAAGTCACTTGTTTTTCGAAAAAAAATCTCATTTTTTAAAACAAAAAAAAAATCCCCAAAAATCAGAAAAAAATTAAAAAAAAATCAGAAAAAATTCGGAAAAAATTCCCGCCAAAAATCCAGTGATAGAAGTGCTTAGTGGAGATGTAGACTCCAGGCCTCATGGCTCTGGCGCAGCCATTTCCAAAGCTGGTTATTCCAACCACCCACCAGTACTCAGCGTTGTTGTCCTGGCACATGAGAGGACCACCACTGTCACCCTGCAGCAGAGAAGAGAGGATTAAGGTGCTGTTGGTGGCCCTGGCAGCACTGGGGCTGTCTCCTTCTTTCCTACAGCCCCTGCCAGAGCTGTATTCCAGGCAGAGGAAGGCTCGGCTCAGGGGCTGCAGCCTCCAGAGTCTCAGCCGTGAATGGCTTGGGGTCCTGTAAATGAGCACTATCTGTCCTCTCTGCACAGGGCTCCTGGCTGTGCAGAGGATGGACATTTGGCACGTGGCCCTCTGGGCTGCCAAGAGCACTAGCTAGGCTTGTTGGGCTTGCTGGGCTTGCTGGCACAGGGGTAGCCCTGGGCAGGCAGGTGTGGATGGGGAGTGTGCAGGAAGCCGCCCCCAGAGTGTCCGGCAGCCCGTCCCGCTGTCCCTTTCCCGGTCTCCCGTCTTGCTGTCCCTTGTCCTGTCCCCTCCCTCTCCCCGTTCCCGGCCGGAGCCGCCCCCTCCCCTTCCCCGCCCGTCCCGCCGCGCTCTCGCCTCCGCCCGGCTCTTGCCGTGCTGGCGCTGGCGCTGCCGGGCGGGCATCAGTGCCTGGGGCCGGGCCGGCATCGCCGCCCTTCGGCTGCGCCTGTGCCGAGCCCGGCCCCGGCCCCGGCCCCGGCTCCTCCCGGGGCCCGCGGAGCACACAGGCGGCGCGGCCGCTCCCGCCGCCCCCGCTTGCCCGGCCCGAGCTCCGCCGCTCGGCAGCGCGGCCGCCGGCCCCGAGCCGCCGGGGCCCGGCACGGCTGGGGATGCCCGGCCCGGGGCGCTCGGGCGGCGCTCGGGGGCCGGGGGTGGCCCCGGGCCGGGCGCTGACGGCCGCGTGTGGCCCGCAGGGAAGGCGCAAACTGGGAGGGACTGGGACAAACTGGGATGGACTGCGACGAACTGGGATCAAAGTGGCAGAGGGTCTGGGCCTTACTAGGAGTTACTGGTTTGGACTGGGAGGGCTTTGACGCTTTACTGGGATGAACTGGGATCAAATTAGGAGGGAACTGGGATGAACTGGGAGGGACAGGAATGAACTGGGAAGAGGTTTTTGGGTTAATGGGAGTTACTGGTGTGGACTGGTTTGTATTTGGACGCTTTCCTGCGATGCACTGGGATGGACTGGTTTGTACTGGGAGAGGGTCTGGGCCTTACTGGGAGTTACTGGTTTGGACTGGGAGTGGTTTGACGCTTTACTGGGCTGGACTGGGATCAAATTGAGATGGACTGGGAGAGCATCTGGGCCATACTGGGGTTTATTGGTTTGGACTGGTTTGTACTGGGAGGGGTTTGACGCTTTCCTGGGATGAACTGCGATGGACTGGCATGGACTGGGAGGGATTGGGAGGGACTGGGAGGGACAGGGATGAACTGGGATCAAACTGGGAGGCAACTAGGATGGACTGGAATGAACTGGGATCAAACTGGTGGGGGTTTGGGGGTTACTGGGAGTTGCTGGTTTGGACTGGGAGGGGTTTGACGCTGTACTGGGATGAACTGGTTTGGACTGGAAGAGGGTCTGGGTCTTACTGGGAGTTACTGGTTTTGACTGGGAGGGACTGGGAAGGGTTGGAGGCCTTACTGGGAAGGACTAGGATCAAACTGGACGAACTGGGATCAAACTGGAGGGGTTTGGGGGTTACTGGGAGTTACTGGTTTGGACTGGTTTGTACTGGGAGGGCTTTGACGCTTTATTGGGATGGACTGGGATCGAACTGGGAGGGACTGGGAAAGGGTCTGGGCCTTACTGGGAGTTACTGGTTTGGAATGGTTTGTACTGGGAAGGGTTTGGCGCTTTACTGGGATCAAACTGGGAGGGAACTGGGATGAACTGGGAGGGACTGGGACGAACTGGGATCAAAGTGGGAGGGACAGGGACGAACTGGGATCAAACTGGGAAGGGGTTTGGGGGTTACTGGGAGTTACTGGTTTGGACTGGGAGGGGTTTGCTGCTTTCCTGGGATGAACTGGGAGGGACTGGGAGAGGGTCTGGGCCTTACTGGGAGTTACTGGTTTGGAATGGTTTGTACTGGGAAGGGTTTGGCGCTTTACTGGGATGAACTGGGATGGAATGGGAGGGACTGGAAGAGGGTCTGGGTCTTACTGGGAGTTACTGGTTTGTACTGGGAGGGATTTGGCGCTTTACTGGGAGGGAACTGGGAGGGACTGGGATGGACTGGGAGGGACTGGGAGAGGGTCTGGGCCTTACTGCTTTTTACTGCTTTATACTGGGAGAGGTTCCAGGCCTTACTGGGATGTATTGGGATGAACTGGGAGGGGAGCAGCAGGGGTTTGGGAGTTACTGGTTTATACTGGTTTATATTGGTTTATACTGGTTTATACTGGGAGGCCCTGCTGCCCCTTTTAGGCCGCTCCAGGCCGGCCCCGCCGCCTCCCAGTCCCTCCCAGTACAAACCAGTAACTCCCAGTAAGGCCAAACCTGCTCCCAGTCCAAACCAGTATAAACCAGTAATCCCCAATCCCCTCCCAGTTCATCCCAGTAAGGCCCAAACCCCCTCCCAGTTTACCCAGTATAAACCAGTAACCCTCGAACCCCTCCCAGTCCAAACCAGTATAAACCAGTCCAAACCAGTATGAACCAGTAGAAGGAAAAGGGGGTGGGGCCAGAGGTGGGCGGGGCCTCTGGAGGGGGCGTTGCCGAGTCACGTGTTGGGGGAGGGGGGGGAAAAAACACAAACCAGTATAAACAAGTATAATCCAGTCTAAACCAGTATAAAGCAGTGATGCCGAGGTGTGAGCTGCCAGGACCTGGTATGGGAAATGGGAATGGGATTGGGGTTTGAGCTGCCAGGACCTGGTTTGGGAAATGGGAATGGGATTGGGGTTTGAGCTGCCAGGACCTGGTTTGGGAAATGGGATTGGGGTTTGAGCTGCCAGGACCTGGTTTGGGAAATGGGATTGGGGTTTGAGCTGCCAGGACCTGGTTTGGGAAATGGGATTGGGGTTTGAACTGCCAGGACCTGGTTTGGGAAATGGGATTGGCGTTTGAGCTGCCAGGACCTGGTTTGGGGAATGGGATTGGGGTTTGAGCTGCCAGGACCTGGTTTGGGAAATGGGATTGGGGTTTGAGCTGCCAGGACCTGGTTTGGGAAATGGGATTGGGGTTTGAGCTGCCAGGACCTGGTTTGGGAAATGGGAATGGGATTGGGGTTTTGTCGCTGTGGGCGATGAACAGACGACATGAGACCTCGTTCTAAAAACTGCATCTGACTCCCCTTTATTCACAGACTGACCCCCTTTATAGAGCTTCTCGAGCAGGCCATCTCACTGGTCAGAAGAGTGCCAGAACTCTTCACCCCACTGGCCCAAAACTGAAAGACAGAGAGAAGTCCATCCCACAGAGAGGAATCCAAAACATCACTCTTGTTACAAGAACACTCGTGATGTTTCTGCCAAGCCTGTGAGAACACAAGGTCTTCCTGAACCAAAACCCCAGGAAGAACCTGAGTTCAGAAACTCAGCACCTTCAGGCCCAGGAGCCTCAGACTCCACCCTTCCAAGCCCAGCCTGTCTGCGATTCTGCGATCTGCGGGGCTGGGGGCAGCTGGGCTTCCTTTCTGATTAGAATCCCCTGAGCACCGTTGTGGGAACCCAGGACATCCCTCTGAGTGTCCTGGAAAATTTATAGGTCACAAGAATTTAAGGGGAATGATAGTTAACATATCACGGGGTGAAAAAGTAGAATTTTGGGGGTTTAGAAGGTGAATTTAGGGGACAAAGATGGAGGAATCAGGGCGTGTCCCTGCCCTTCTTCTTCGTCTTTTGTCCTCCATCCTTTGTCCTGCTGTGGTTGTGGCACTTTTGAATTAGTTTAGAATAAAGACACATTGTTTAATATAGTTGATAGGTATTGGAGAGTTATTATAAATAAAGCATACGTAATTTTTAGTATAAAATGTCAACACCGCCCAAAGGGCAGGGAGTTCTGACAAAACCTGGCCTGCAAGAAAGATCTCTGCAGGCCACAGCCACAAATGTAAGAAGATAACAAGAATAAACAATCCTTGAACAAGAGAACAGAAAATCTCGGCCTCTTCTTCAGAAACTGGGCTGGGAAAACAGAGACTTTCACAAATTCAGGTTCAGGACAACAACAACAACAACAAAAAAAAAAAAATATATATATATATATTTTTTTTTTTTTTTTTTTTTTTAAACCTGACACACTGTAACTTTGGTTGAGCTCAAGGAAACAGTTCCCGAGCCCACATTCCCAACTCATGAGATTTACCAGTACTAGAGGTCAGGCTGAGATCAATAAAGCCTTGCACGATCCAGATTCTGCAATATTTATTTTATTGAAGCAAGAGCAACTATAATCAAGGAGCAAAGCCCAATTCCACATTTGATGTATTTCACAGGAAGAGCTCTGTGGTTAGTTATCTAACTAGGAGAAAAATCTACAAGATGAGCTGTGCAAGTACACTTTTAAAAGTCATTGTAATTAGAGATGCTCAACAAAACACAACTGAACAAAAACAGAAAGGAGAGGAAAAACAATGTTTAGCTGGCTTTCAGAGAAATATCAACCTTTTGACATTTCCACACTTTTTAAACTGTAATTGTGATATAACCACATAAAATGCATTCCAGGTATTACAGAGCCATCATTCTTAAACCCATATGCATTTGACTCTCTGAACTGCACTGACTCCCAGCATTAAAGTGGAATTTGTTATTATTTATAGATAATCAGGCCAACTGTTGAGGCTATTGTAATATTTGCTTGGGACATCATAGCCATATTTTGACAACAAAGATGAATGGAGCAAAACCTCCATAAGAGAGGAAAAACATAACACTTACTAATACATTACATTAAAGGATTGAATAAAATAATTTGCACTTATTTTTTCACACCCACACATTTCAAGCACAGAAACACCTGCCCTGAAGTGGTCTGCCCTGTAGTTATACCTATCCTGTCATGGAGCAGAGGAGACACCAGCTCGCAGTGTTTCCTTTCTCCAGGGCTGTTCTTACAAAGGAGAGGCTACTGTTGCACATTTTCAGGTATTTACTGTCTTCTCCTCCTTTATTTGGATGCCTCAGGGTTGCAGTCGTGTTCTTTATCTTCCCTTTATGAATCCCTAACAGTTCCTATCTGCTCGTTATTTTGCCGTGTCCTTTGTTTCCCCATCTCAGTGCCTTTCAAGCCTTTTCCTTGCTGCTCTGTGTGCCATTGAACCTTGCCTCATTTACCATGTTTTCCTTCTGGTGTTTCCACAGCCTTTCCTTCCTCTTCATATTTCACTCATGCAAGTCTTACAATCTGTATTACAGATTTCTGCTACAATGTGTTTTCACAGGAGTCCAAATCTCAAACTCTGGAAAACACTCTACATTAGGTAGTTCTTATCTACAGAGCTGCCTCAAAGACTGAATATCCACCCCCAGGACTTGAGTCTACAAAATCATCTGCATGCTTTTAATTACACAAGTTACAGAGTGGCTCGGTGGGTTTTTCTTAAAAGCTCACAAAATAGAACAACAGTGAAAGAAAACCCAGAGGCGTAACCAAGTTTACTTCTACACAAAAGAGAACTCAATTTGTTCCTGCATTTGGGGGATTTGTGCTATAATGAACTTTTCCACTCTTCTCTTGTCCTGTGATGGTATAATTACCTTTAGGGATGTTCATGTAGAACTGGCATTTTATCTGCTGAATAATTTACAGGTTGGCAGAGTTTAAATACATATAAATGACACGCTCACCATTAATGTCAGATAGAACAAGTAGGATCCAAGGAGGTGCCATGCTGCTGCTTCACCACCTCGTGCAGACAAGATTAGCAGGGCCTCTCAATGCGCTTGCCTACATTTTCCAAACATCTGATCTCATACTAATCAGCCAGATTGATTTTAAGAACACCAGCAAGGAAATTCTGTGGATACCACAATCAGTGCCCTGTGCAGCACCTTGCCAGCGAGCGTGGAAGAAGCAGATCAAAGCTGACGTGCTGATACTGATCAAACTGGAAAAGATCAAGTGTGAGATGACCTTGTCCACAAAGATGAGTTGACCGAAAATAATTTGTACAAGTTTCAGCTATTACAAACCGTCCTTAATATAATAAAACTTACAAAAGGCACGAGATATGCTTTAGCTGCGATAAATCCCACTCGGTCTAGAATGTCTGAATGCCATGGATTTTATCTATAAGAATATTATAGATATTAAATATTTAGCTGTACATCAGTCATGGACAACCTAGTACCCGTACTTGCCTTGAAAACACTGAAATTTCTAGTACACACTGTCACCCTTAAAAAACATAAAATATGTTTGTAAACTGCAAGCAACAGAAGTTAGTAAAAACCAAACAAGTGGATTAAGGCCAAAGCAATCTCTACATCAGTCTCACTTCATCCATGTCCTGGGAACCTGATGGATTGATACAGGAAACATCTAACTATTATGAGAGCTACAGACTGAAGACAGATGCCTCTTTAGGAATTCCCACTTTGTATCCATTTCTTCCAGTGGATCCAGCCCACAACACAGTGAAAAGATTGCCATTATCTCCAAAGGAGGGATTAAACTATGGCAAATTTTCAGTAACATGCTGCCTGGAATGCTAATTATAACACTCTTTTTATGAATATTCAATTTTATGTTGGGTCTTATGTCCTTGAGCTAAAGCGCATAACTTCTATCAATATTAATGCCAATTATGCATTCAGATCCATAGAGATCAGAGAATTTACTCAGAGATGTTAATATGCCCAGTCTTGTTTAACTATATTGATTTTCAACTTCATTTCTAGCTGGTGCTGTATGGCAAGGATGATGACAAGGACCAAAACCACACAAGTTTTCAGCCCCTTTTAAAGAGCACAAATGATGATGATCACAGGAGGTCTCATCAGCATCTAATACCATTTAAAACATCACTGAGTTTGAAAACACTGATTAACTACTGTTATTAAAAGAGGAGAAAAAGCTAAAGAATCTTAAATTTTAAAATCTAAAATTCACATCTGTAAGACTATCATAACTACCCTGCCTAATGTCATCTCAAAGAGATGCTTTTCCTGGGAAATAGACTTTTGAGGATACAATTTTCTGCCCATAAGTAACTCAAAAAATGTGTCTGCAGGTTTGAAATACAAAAAAAAAAAAAAAAAAAAAAAAAAGAGAGAAAGAGAAAAAGATCAGAAAGAAGCAGTAGAAAATGATTAACTGGAAATGATTAGTCATAATTTAGTATCTGTCAAAGTCTGAGGACAGAATTCTGTGACTTGGGTCTACTATTTCTACATTGGTACATGACAACAAATACATCCGGGGGAAAAAAGCTGCTCCAAGTCAATGGGGAAAAAAACGCTGTCAAGTATTAGGTGAAGAAGGATTTTATCCATCGGCTGCTTTTTCAGATCCAAATTTGTACAGAAGTTTCCATGTCTAAAGGAGTTTTGAACCTATGCTAAGCAATTTTGAGGTATGCTGGTAAAGTGAGAAAACATTAATTCAAATGTTTTAAAAAATGCTATTTCATCAAACCTCTACTTCACCTGTAGGTTTCTCCTCTTTCCCCATTAAATAATGAAACTAGATGATTTTTTTGTAGGTCCCATTGTCCCCTCAAGTCTGTTTGCATGGACTCTCCAGGATCACTCACGGATTTCAGCAGGCTACAATGAGAGCACCTAGTAATCACATCAGTTTGAAAAAGACTTTTTCAGCCAAACTAATTCTGAAGACAGACATCCTGTAAACCTTCCCACCCCAGGCAGGATGCCATCTCTTTGTCCAGCAGCACAACCTGAGCCCATTCTCTCACTCCAATGACTTTCTTTGCTCAGCTCCTTTGCCAGTTCTCCTTTCCCTGCCAGCTGCCAAGATTTCCAGAATTTCCCTGGGTACTTCAATTTGTAAGAAATGCCACCTCTGGATGCAGGTATGTATATATACATTAAATTTAGCAATTTCTCTCCCATCACGCCAGATTTAAGACGAATTTCTCAAAAATGCGTTAGAAAAGCTTGTCGTTAAAACTATATCCATTCCAATCTGTTTGTAGGATAAAAAGAAAATTTTTCACCTTCATTTTCATGTCAAAAACTTTATTTCTGGTTGCTTTTGTTAAAATTTGCAAAGCATTAAGAAAACAAAGCAAAGGGTAGAGTTTCTTTTTCTTTTTTAAATTATTTCCCTCACAAAGATATTTTTCATTATATAATTTCAAAATAAACACACCCAAACCCACATTGTTTATGAATTTCCATAAGAGCCACTTTGATTTGAAAAAAAGGCCTAACTGAAATAATCCAAAGTTTGCAGATGTCTGGTACCAGGATTTGCTAGTCTGAGTCAGTTATTAGGAGATATCATATGGTGCCTGTATCAAGCCCTTCATATTCCTCTCTGCAGTTCAAAGGTTTTGCTACTTGTCTGCAGCACAAAACTGAGTGTTTTTCCAAGTGAAATTACCTCACAACAACATAGCATGAGCATAAACAGAAGCTTAAAATTCAGAGGCTATAATTCTATCAATGCAGGTTTTATGCTTCTTCATAAAAAAAAAAAAAAATCTATTTTCTCTAAAAAGATTACCACGGATACCTAGTTTTATCTTATATGGAAATAAACATATTTCAAATCCCACAACTGATCAACAATTTCCTTTTGCACGTGGGAGATTTTCAGAGGCACATTTTTTTTACATTTTCAAAAGGCTTGCCTTAGGTTGAGGTCGCCTTGCCTGATATTTAAGTGGAGCAACAGCTTTTCAATGCTTCTTAAACGAGACGTTCAGTGGTGGTTCAGTAACCTCCCCAATGTCAGGACACTGACACATCCCCACAACACCTTAAAGACAAGCCCATGCAAACTGTGCACAAGGCAACGTTCAAGGGGCACTACAGGATTCATGTGCCCTCTGCAAAGCAGAACAAATGTCTCCTCCAGCCTCACAGCTTGGCTTGTTTTGTCCTAAGAAATAAATACAAGAATAAATAAGATCATTTACTGCTGACAGTTATATTTCACCGGAAACTGATGTGCCACTTCTGGGGAGAAGCACACAACACAGACCATCAAAAGGCCCGAATGAGCATCATCCTCTGTTAAATCACAGATCTCAGAAGAGCGAATTATCTAGCTCAGTATTAATTTTACCCACATACTAAGCAAAGCACTGGCAAGAATCGTGCAAAATACTGCCAGAGTACAACTTAAAGCAACAGTTCCAGACCTGTGCAGCACAGAAAAGCCCCACATTCACTCCTTTCAATTCTTGCCACCATTTAACTTTTCACATATTAAATATTTGCAGCTTAATCTTAAATGCTCACTTTTAAAATCTCAAAATCAAGCACTCTTAGTTCAGAAAAACAGGGTTTTCACCAAACACTCCAAGTAGTGATCAACAGAAAGATCATATTCTCAGCATATAAACCAATTGTGGAATCATCAGCCTGTGCTATTTTAGAATAAAACCAAGTGCTTTTTTCCTAAAGGAAATAAAAAGCACGTATTTTAAATTTCAGATTTTGACATCAAGTTCAGAGGGTCAGAGTTTATTCTCAAAACTTACAAATTTCACCAAGAAAAAGCCAGTAAAAAAATTATAAATTATTCCTCCCAACTCTTTCATTAAATGGGGGAAAAAAAAATCTTTACTCAAAACAAAACCAAATCAACAAAGGAGCCAAAACCTCTACTTGATCCCTACATCTGCTGTCAGTACTTTCCTTCTTCTGGAATGGGCTATGTCATTCTCCAGAGAGGTTGAAAATAGGATTTGGAATGGAAAATTTACCTCAGGTACCAAAGCCTGGAAAGCACAGAATTGCACCAGCAGCATGAAATTCATCCTTTACTCTGGCTTGAAGTGCTATTTGCCTTGCTGGTTTATGGTGTTTGTGCTCAGAGCTCCTTCTTTGCACACACAAAGGCCTCAACGTTTCCACTGAAGGCATCATAGCAAGTAAATAAATCTCTGGTGAAGAAGAGTAGGGAAGCTGAAAAGCACACTTCTGATTGCTGAATTCTTAAGGATGTTCTAGAAATTATTCCAAACCTGACAGTGTAAATAATAAAACTAGGAGAAGAAATTATTAATTCAGGAAAGTTCAACTCCTGTGTGCTGAGCTGCAGAGGCTGCCAGCTCACAAGGGTTCAGGGGGTTCTCAGCCCCAGGGAGAAAAAGAGATGCAGCAGCTTTCACAAGGTGGTCTCAATGCCTCCAGAAAAATACATGAAAAAGGAGCCTGTACACAGATGGTTACAAATTTTGTAGCCTCTCCATTACACATCTTTTTGTATAAAGAGCTTCCTATTCTAATGCAACACAGACCAGCCCTGGATTTGGACTGGGGAGGGCTGGGTTGGAAATCGGAGTGGAGCAGCACATCCACTCGCTCCTCACTTTTGTCTCGGTCCAACACCCCAGCACAGTATAAAAGGCTGTAAAAGAGCTTGATTTTGCACCACAGCATGATCCTCTAATGTCCTGTCCCCACAGCTCAGCTGCTCTCCCCCCCCTGCTGCAGCCAAAAGGGCCCTCACACTCTGCAGAGAGGATTTTTTCTAATTAGCACTTCTCTGCCTTGTTAACATACAAAGAGCACTGTGGCATGTCTGCCAGCCAAAACAAATGCAGTGAGAGAACTTGTGAGATCCTGACACCACGATGTCTTGGCTCTTATTGTAATGCACAAGGGAGTTTATGTGTGTATGTTGTAAAAACTGGAGGAAGATAGGGAACATCTATACACACAATGAGAAAGAAGGGAAATAAATGCATTTTAACTGTATTATATCAAAAACATTTCTGCTAAAGCATCTGTTAAATTGGAAGCGGACTGTTTGTCTGAACACCAGAATGAAAATCACATCAAGCTTTGGTAGATGGAAGGGCAAGAATAACCTTATTTATTTTTAGAGACAAATGCCAGTCTGATCCACCTAACAGTGACAGGAACTTGGCCAGGAAGGTAGAAACCAAAAATAAGTAGGGCCTTTGTGAAAATGGATGCCTAAATTTCTATTGATTCCTTTCTACTTCCTAAGGAATCAAATTGTTGTACGACTCACTTTGGAGCTCCCAGGTTTTTGCTCAGTCGGTTTAACCTCGACTTGGTAACCTCTGTGACACACCTGTTTCAATTTATTTCATTCAAGCCTGTGGAATTTGTACTTCCTCCAAGTCCTCCTAGTGATTTGATTTTCTCTGGCTACACGGAGGGTCATTAGGTTTAATGCATGGCACCAGGATGCACAGTGATTTGTAAGCAAATGTAATGCCAAGTGATATTAGGTGTTAAAAAATCACAGCTGGAGAACAGGGGGCCGTAGACAAAGTCAAAAATAGAACTGAATAGTCTTCTAAAAGAGAAAATAACAACAGGACTCAAAGAGTGCAACACTAGTTATGTTCTGCTTTCTAAAATAAACCTAAATATGGTAATAAATAAATAAATTGGAGGCCATAGTTGAGAACACGGGTTGAATGCATGGGAAGTTTGTTAATCAAGCCTGAGAGGACAAAGGCTCAGCCCACAGGGGATACTGAAGACATTCATCTATGGCATCTCTGTTTTTACTAACAATGGACTCATGTTGGCTCCAGTGTTAAACTAGTATATTTATAGGGACCTGGATGCCTGCAATCCTGCAGTTCCAGTCTGGTCTGTTACTGCCTTGAAGGGTTTGCACACTGCCAAAACAACGTCTGCTTAGACTTGGGATTTTTTAACATTCTAATCTATTAATTTAGGCAGAGGTTGTGCAGCAAATTTCAATAAGCTGCGAGTTTTATACCATTTTCCAGACCAAAGCCCAGCTAACTACCAGTTCTTTTTACCCAAATCCTTCTTGGACTTTTAGAAAAGAGACAGACTACTCCACCAGGCTGGGGGAAGCCTTTTCCTGGGTCACAGCTGACTGCTTTGTGTCATAGAGCCAAATCATCCTGAACACACTCTTTGCGGTCATTTTGCACAATCTCCTATACATTTTAATACCTTTAGATGAGTTCTGTATGCATCAGTTACCGCTTTGTTGGCTACCATTTTGCCTGCTAGAGGAACAGGGAGATCCTGCCAAGTCAGGTAAAACCTAAGGAATGGGTCAGAGACAACAAAAAATTAAAAAAAAGATCCCTGTATATTCATGGAAGGCCTTGCTCCAATACAGACATACCATTAAGGAATGCTCTCTAGGGGAATAAGAAACATACAGTCATATCCAACAGAAGGATTACAAAGAAGATAAAACTTGGGCAGATTGTATATTTAAACAAATTAATAATAAAGGGAAATGACACCAAACTCCCCAACTTTTACCCCTTCTGGCAGCATGAAGAGCCTTTGACCTCTCTCAAGTGGTGTTAGTAGAGGATTTCCAGAAAAGGGGAATATAGAACTTCTCACATATAAAAAGGATTATATAGTTAAAATATTGAATGACAGTCAGTAATTCTGACATTTTAGACTTCAAACAATTTTGATATCCTTATTGTTTCTGTTTCTCACTTCTTTACCTGTGAAACTTGAGGTTTTTTCCAACCACAACATTGTCATACAGTGAATTACTGCCTATCACAAATGCATCTATGATACAGGGGCAAACATAAAATATTAAAACTAAGAAGAAGGAAGTTAGTGCAGTGGTTCTGTACGCTCTTTGTGCCAGTATGGTTTTATGAGGCCAAACACATCTTAAAAACCTTATTTTGTGATCCCTTATGTAGGTGTGCACACCTGTATTTGGTGTATGTGCATGAACAGATCCCCTGCACCCCAGCACAAATGGGACAGACCTCCATGTTGCACTGGGGCCCAGATGGGAAAATTCAGGTCAAATTCTCTATTATCAAATCATCTCCACTGCTTTGGAAGTATTGAAAAGCACACTCTGACAACTCTAAATTACACTCTATGATACACACAATTACAGTACACAGATAATTGTGTTGGGAGGAGGGAGCATCACATTATTTTGGCTTTGTCACTCAAAGCTCATGGCCACAAAAGAAGAAGCTATGTGTCTCACGTTCTGTTTACCTTAACCAGTCTCATTTATGAAACTCAAAACATCAATTCAGAGGCTTTTTCAAATAATTTCAAGAATTAAATCTCTGCCATTTTCCTTCCATCCTTGACATATGTACCTTTATAGAAACAACATTATCCTATTTGCTGTTAATAGTGAAAGGCAAATCTCAGGAGGATCATGAGTACTCAGCACATCTTAATGTTGATTCCAAAATTAAAAGCCAGAGGGGCTTCTTTTCCCTCTCTGAGGTCTTCTAGCAAATTATTGATTGTTGCTGATCTTCTGCCATTACTATATTTCTTTCTTACAGCCTGAGTGATTGTATTAAAGTGCTTAGTAACTCTCTAATCATGTATGTCTCCTGGGGCTGAGAAAGAGATTTGGTTTTAAAAGTAATTTGTTTCAAATGAGGCCTTATCCATCCTAATGTGAGGGTCAGGGACTTGGGGGAGAATAGGAAAAAAAAAAAAGTTTTCCAGGATCATATTTGGAAGATCCTAAATTCTAAGCCCTTTAAGGTCTAAAGAATAACAACTCATATTTGTATCTTCTGAAAATCACCTGCCAGTTATAACCACCTATGAATACCTAATGCTACAAAGCTAGTGGTTGAGAACATTCCTTTTAACAAAACATATAATACTAGGGAAAAAAAATTAATAGCTTCCAATCTTCAGCAACCTTAAAAATCAGAGACAAAGTATGAAAATAATTGAGCCACAATACTCTTTTTTTTTTTTTTTTTTTTTTCCCTAAGTATTGCAGCAGCAGTTTAGTGTCATCCTGGAAGCTGAGATAGGCTGAATGATGCTGTGGATTTATCCTACCCTTCTAGGCAGAGGCCTCCTTTGCTGCCGTCAGCACAGCTTGTTTCAACTACATCGGTTTATGGATCAAGCCCAGACCATTTATAGTTCAATTCCAGTCATGATAACAAACCACAACAGTGTAAGAACCCCACAGGATACTCTGGCACAACACAGCTGCATCTACTGAGGAGACACTGGGGCTGCACCTCTTGCCATGCACGCTGCCAGCGTCCTGCCTCTCCTTTCGGAATTTTTAAAGGGTTTTAAAACGGGTAAAGAAAGCGCAGAAAAATATATACAGTGAATTTTTGATTTTCTTTAGTGCAAAATCTTTCAGGTTAAGCTGCAATTAAAGTACCAATCAAACCTCAAAGAGATGGGGAGCTCAATATCCCAACGGGATGAGCAAATGCTTTTGCTTCCTGTAATAACATTTTCTTGGCTTGGATTTGCTTAAAAGCCATCAGTAGTTTCAAGGTTTATGGAAAGTCCCGGTACTACCACTCACAAAAGCAGGGACAAAGTCCTGTGAAGCAAAGCCAGAGGATGCAAGTGACCAACACTGAAAGGAGGATTGATACTGTTTTGATTTTTGTCTTTTTTACTCAGGTATTCTCTGTATTCTTTACACATATATTTGGAGCTCTGTAGCCTATTATTGTAGCTAGTTTTCCCAGTACATTTCCATGGCCTTTACCTAGGCAGAGGAAACACATGTTCCAAAACCCCTTTCCTATCTCAGTTCTTAGAAACCAAGGCCAAAAAACAGCTCTTCAGACACATTTTCATTAGCAAAGTACCATCTGAGGGGGGAAGGACTTAGAAAGGGCTTGGGGGGGGGGGGGTGGTATTGTATTACCACTTGTGCTTCTAATTGGTGCTTTTTTGTCAGTTATGCTAATTTACCCTACTTATAAAACTGTATTCACCCCATGTGAGTGGGCTTTTGTGGACTCTTTCCATAACTGCCCCTGGAGCTCCAATAAAAATCCACTTTTTTTTTACCTCCCATACTAATATAATCTCGAGAGTGTGTGTTGCTTTGTTTCTAGGTTGAAAAAGGCATGAAATCCACCCACATAAACCCCACAGGTACATTATGCATAGAGATACAGAGGATCTTCTCTGGACTGTTTGAGCACTTGAAATAAGGACATGTGAAGGAGTGGAAGTTTTTAGAGCTTTGCATCTGCTGGACTGCATTCCATAGTCTGTGTCAATTACAAGTAGGATTCAGCTCAGAGATGAAGTTCCACAGAGAGCATTTACTTATTTATTTTAAAGCCATCTTCTTCCCCAAAATGAAATCAAAGACTGACCTTTGAACTGCAGAACAACACCTCCATGGCAGGCTTCCCAGTGTGTCCTACACCTTGAACTTTTTCTACGATGTCTAAACCAAGTCTGGGAAACAAGGATTTGGGTGGAAAGTTTGGGACCCACACAGCAACACACATGTACCTGATGTCTAAGAAGGGAAAAAGGGGGAGAGAAAACACACAGAAATTGGTCACTGCTGGTTTAAATAGAGCTCTCTCTTGTGATCAAACACTTTCTTAAATCAGGGCTCCAAGCAACCACTATGAACACTGTTGGTGTGAAAGAGAAGTGGGCAAAGCTTTCTGATGGTATGTATTGAATTAGTCTGGCAGAAAAAAACAGTTAAGACAAAACCCCAAAGAATCTGTTAGCTAAACCTGGCAACTCTTGTGCTCTCTGCAGCAGATCTAATCCCTGCTGGCTCCAAAGGTGGAGGCATGGGATGCAGAGATGGCCAGGGATGCAGAGATGCCCGGGGATGCAGAGATGCTCGGGATGCAGAGATGGCCAGGGGTGCAGAGATGGGCAGGGATGCAGAGATGGGCAGGGGTGCCGAGATGCCCAGGGGTGCAGAGATGGGCAGGGATGCAGAGATGGGCAGGGATGCAGAGATGGGCAGTGATGCAGAGATGGGCAGGCATGCAGAGATGCCAGGATGCAGAGATGGCAAGGATGCAGAGATAGCCAGGGATGCAGAGATGGCCAGGGTGCAGAGATGGCAGGGATACAGAGATGCCAGGGATGCAGAGATGCCCAGGGATGCAGAGATGGCCAGGGATGCAGAGATGGCCAGGGATGCAGAGATGGGCAGGGATGCAGAGATGGGCAGGGATGCAGAGATGCCCAGGGATGCAGAGATGGCCAGGGATACAGAGATGGGCAGGGATGCAGAGATGGCAGGGATGCAGAGATGGGCAGGGATGCAGAGATGGGCAGGGATGCAGAGATGCCCAGGGATGCAGAGATGGGCAGGGATGCAGAGATGCCCAGGGATGCAGAAATGCCCAGGGATGCAGAGATGCCCAGGGATGCAGAAATGCCCAGGGATGCAGTGATGGCCAGGGGTGCAGAGATGGCCAGGGATGCAGTGATGGCCAGAGGGATGCAGAGATGGCCAGGGATGCAGAGATGCCCAGGGATACAGAGATGCCCCCGCAGCCCCTGCCGGAGCAGGGCGAGGCCTGAGCTGAGGCTGTGACCCCGTGGGACACCTGTGCACAGAGGGGCCCCGCTGGAGCCGCCTGTCCTGGCAGCGCTGACCCCGTGGCAGTGACCCCCGGGGCTGCAGCAGAGTGAGGGGGCTGCTGGCCAGGAGACGGACTCAGGCTGGAGAAGTTCCTGGAGAAGTGTCCTCCAAACTGGGTGAGGCCCCTTCAGCTCCACTCCCTGCCCGCCGCCCCGGAGGGTAGAAGGAATTCCAGCTGGGCTTCCAGGTGTGTGGGAAAATTCACCTCCCCAGAGGTTTCTGTCCACAGAGAAGACAAAGGCACCCTGTAAAAGTAATTTCATTCATGGAAAAAGGTAGAGGGCATGGGGCATTTCCCATGGGACAGTTCCCATGGGGTCTCTTCAATTGTAGGAGGGCACAGCCTCCTTTTCACCTGAATTTCCCTGTCCGCATCTCCCTCTCCCTTTCCCTGTTGGCTGAAGTTCTCGAGAGGTACAGAATTCCCATCCACCTACTACATCCTGCCCTTAATAGTCACCCCACTTTTATACAGCTAACGATATTCATAGCTCTGTCAAGTCTTTGTTCTCCTTCTCGTGGTTCCTGAATTTCCCAGGAGCTCGGCTGAGCAGCAGTGTGTGTGGGAAATAATAACATTTTGTGAACCTGATGGCTTCTTCTGTCCCTTCCTTATGTCCACGCTGCTGTCGCTCTCTGCCAGCACATTGTCAGCGTCTGTTTGTGCAGACACTTTGCTCTTGTTCCTTTCCTGGGGTCCGCCGTGTTTGGGACATCCCCCCTGGAGCAGGGTGTCCCCCCGTGGTGCAGCCCCAGCGGTCAGGCAGCGCTCAGCCAATCAGAGCGCGCGGCGCTGA
>JAVUNC010000121.1:0-31929 GCA_032173965.1 Sitta carolinensis
CCTTCCTTCCCCGCCTGCGGGGAAAGGCCTCGGGCAGACCTTTGCTCGCGGTTATGTGGGCCTCGCCGGCCTTACGGCGGGACTGGCCTCGCTAGCGTGGGCCCTGCGGTAGACGTTGCCTTCCGCCGGCCTTAGGGGCGCGCCTCGGCCCGGAACCTGTTGCCTCCTGTGGGGTAACCTGTTGCCCGCCGGGTTCGGCGGCCCCCCGCCGGGGGTGACTGTTGCCCTCCTTCGGGTAGACCTGTTGCCTTCCGCGGCCTTAAGGCTGGGACGGGCCTCGGCCGGCTAGACCTGCTGCCCCTGTCGGGTAGACCTGGTTGCTTAGCCGCCTTAGCGGTGGGCGGCGCCTCGCCGGCTAGACCTGTTGCCTCCTGTCGCGGTAGACCTGTTTGCCTTCCGCCGGCCTTAGCGGTTGGAGGCGCCTCGGCGGTGGTAAACCTGTTGCCTCCTGTCGGGGTAGACCTGTTGCCTTCCGCAGGCCTTTAGCGGGTGGACGGCGCCTCGGCCGGGTAGACCTGTTGCTCCTGTCGGGGTAGACCTGTTGCCTTCCGCCGGCCTTAGCGCGGGACGGCGCCTCGGCCGGGTAGAACCTGTTGCCTCCTGTCGGGGTAGACCTGTTGCCTTCCGCCGGCCTTAGCGCTGGGACGGCGCCTCGGCCGGGTAGACCTGTTGCCTCCTGTCGGGGTAGACCTGTTGCCCTTTCCCGGCTTAGCGGGGGGACGGGCCTGGCCGGCTGGAAAACTTTTTGCCCTCCTGTCGGGTAGACCTGTTGCCTTCCGCCCGGGTTAGGGTGGACGGGTCCCGGGCCCGGGGGAGAACCTGTTGCCTCCTGTCGGGTAGACCTGTTGCCTTCCGCCGGCCTTAGCGTGGGGCTGGCCCGGGGGTAGACCTGTTGCCTCCTGTCGGGTTGACCTGTTGCTTCCGCCGGCCTTAGCGTTTGGGGGGGCGCCTCGGCCGGGGACCTGTTGCCTCCTGTCGGGAGACCTTTTCCTTTCGGGCCGGCGCTGGCGGCGCGCCGTGCCCTCCCGTCGGGTAGACCTGTTGCCTTCCGCCGGCCTAGCGGGGGACGGCGCCGGCGGGTAACCTGTTGCCCCCTGTCGGGGTAGACTTTTTTGCCTTCCGCCGCCTTATGGTGGGAGGGCCTCTCGCCGGTAGACCTTTTTGCCCCTGTTGGGAGACCTTTGCCTTCCGCCGCCTTAGCGTGGACGGCCTCGGCCGGGTAGACCTGTTTGCTCCTGTCGGGTAGACCTGTGCCTTCCCGCCTAGCGGTGGGGCCTTGCCGGGGCTTTAGCCTTTCCTCCTGTCGGGGTAACCTGTTGCCTTCGCCGCCCTTCCTGCGGCCTCGGCGGGTAGACCGGCCCCCCTGGCGGGGTAGAATTTTGCCTCTGCGTTAAACGTTGCGGGCTTTGCGGGCGACCGGCCTCCGCGGGTAGACCTGTTGCCTTCCCGCAGGGTGGCTCGCCGGCGCCTTTGGCCAGTGGGCCTCGCTGGGTAGAACTGTTGCCCTCTCGGGCCTTGCCTGGGCCCGGCCTTGGGGGGACGGGCCCTTGGGCCGGGTAACCTGTTGCCCTTCGCGGGCCTTGTTTGGCGGCCTTTGCGGTTGGACCGTGCCTCCGGGGTAAACCTGTTGCCTTCCGGGGCTTAGCGTGCGGGCCCCAACTGGCGGAGCCTCCCGCGGCTAGCTTTGCCCCTGGGTAGACCTGTTGCCTTCCCCGGTAGCATGGGACGCGCCTGGCGGTAGACGGCCCTGCCGGTAGACCTGTTGCCTCCTGTCGGGTGGGCCGTTCCTTCGCCGGCTTAGCGTGCGCCACCTTCCCGGGTAGACCTGTTTGCCTCCGCGGGGTACCTGGCCTCCGCCGGTAGGCGTTGGGGCCTCGGCGGGGTGACCCGTTGCCCCGTGGGGGGGGTGGGGGGGTCCTGCGGGGTAGACTGTTGCCTTCCCGGCCTTAGCGGGGGACGCGCCTCGCCGGGTGACCTGTTTCCCCCCTGTCCGGGTAGACCTTGTTGCCTTCGCCCCTTAGCGGGGACGGCGCCCTCGGCCGGGGTAGACCTGTGCCTCCTGTCGGGGTAGACCTTTGCCTTCCGCCGCCTTGGCGGGGGACGGCGCTTCGGCCCGGGGGAGACCCGTTGCCCCTCCTGTCAGGGTAGACCTGTGCCTTCCGCCGGCTTTGGGTGGGACGGCGCCTCGGGGTAACCTGTTGCCTCCTTTCGGGGTAACCTGTTGCCTTCCCCGGGGCCCTTTGCAGTGGGACGGCGCCTCGCCCGGGTAGACCTGTTGCTCCGTCGGTAACCTGTTCCCCCGCCGGCCTTGCAGGGACGGCCCTCGGCCGGGTAGATTGTTGCCCCTCTCGGGTTTGACCGTGCCTTCACCCCCTTTGGGTGGGCTGTGCCTCGGCCGGTAGACCTGTTGCCTTCCTGTCGGGGGAGACCTGTTCCTTCCGCCCGGGCCCTTTGCGGTGGACGGCCTGCCGGTAGATTTTTGCCTCCTGTCGGGGTAACCGTTGCCCTTTCCCCGGCTTAGCGGTGGGGGCGGCGCCTCGGCCGGGGTTTGACCGTTGCCTCCTGTGGGTAGACCTGTTGCCTTCCGGCCCTTAGGGTGGGACGGCGGCCTCGGGGGGTAGACCGTTGCCTCCTGTCGGGGTAGACCTTTTGCCTTCCGCCGGGCCCTTTGGGTGGGACGGGCCTTTGGGGGCCCTTGCCTGCCTTGGGGTAGACCTGTTGCCTCCGCGGTGGGTAGAAGGGCCTTTGCCGGGTACCGGGGGTCCCCTTTGGGGGTAACCTGTTGCCTTCCGGCGGCTAGCGTTGGCTTGCCGCCTCGCCGGTAGTGGGGCTCCTGGCGTGGTAACCTGTTGGCCTTCCCCCGGGCTGGGTGGACCCTGCCTCGGGCCCGGGGGAACGGCCTACGTGGGGACGCGCCTTCGGGCCGGGTAGACCGGGGGGCCCCGGTTTGGAGCCGTTGCCTTGCCCCCTCTGGGGTGGGGGGGGCCTTCCGCCGGGGTTAGCCTGGCCTCCCGGGGGAGATTTGTTGCCACCTGTGGGTGCGGCCTTCGCCGGGCCCTTGCGGAGGCCAGGGGCCGGGGGGACCTGTTGCTCCTGTCGGGTAGACCTTTGCCTTTCCCCCGGCCTTAGGGTGGACGGGCCTCGGCCGGGTATAGACCTGGTTGCCTTGCCGGTTGCCTTTGCCTTACCGTTGGCTGGGGCGGCGCCCGGCAGGCTCTGTTTGCCTCCTGTCGGGGTAGACCTTGCCTTCCGCCGCCTTAGCGGTTGGGAGGGCCCCGGCCGGTTACTGTTGCCCCTCGGGTAGACCTGTTGCCTTCCTCGCCTAGCGGTGGGGGAGCCTGGCCTGCGGGGGAAATGTTGCCCCGGTTAGCGGGGGCCCCCGCCGGTAGCGGCCCCTGCCCGGGTAGACCTTTGCCTCCGCCCGGTTAACGTTCCCCGGGGCCTTTGCCGGGTGCTGGCTCTGGCGGGTAAAACCTGTTGCCTCCGCCGGGGTTAGACATGTTGCCCCGGGCCCGGGGGAGGCGGGCACCCCTGTCGGGTAGACCTGTTGCCTTCCGCGCTTTCGTTGGCCGGAGCCCCGCAGGTGACCTGTTGCCTCCGTCGGGGTAGACCTGTTGCCTTCGCGCCCTTAGCGTGTGACAGCGCCTCGGCCGGCTTAACCTGTTGCCTCCTGTCGGGTAGACCTGTTGCCTTCCGCCGCCTTAGCGGTGGACGGCGCCTCAGCGAGGTAGACCTGTTGCTCCTGTCGGGTAGACCTGTTGCCTTCCGCCGGCCTTAGCGGTGGGACGGCGCCTCGGCCGGGCTAGACCTGTTGCCTCCTGTTGGGTAGACCTGTTGCCTTCCGCCGCCTTAAGCGGTGGGACGGCGCCTCGGCCAGGGTAGACCTGTTGCCTCCTGTCGTGGTAGACCTGTTGCCTTCCGCCGGCCTTAGCGGTGGGACTGTGCCTCGGCCGCTTAGACCTGTTGCCTCCTGTCGGGGTAGACCTGTTGCCTTCCGCCGCCTTAGCGTGGGACGGCGCCTCGGCCGGCTAGACCTGTTGCCTCCTGTTGGGGTAGACCTGTTGCCTTCCGCCGGCCTTAGCGGTGGACGGCGCCTCGGCAGGTAGACCTGTTGCTCCTGTCGTGGTAGACCTGTTGCCTTCCCGCGGCCTTAGGTGTGGGACTGGCCTCGCCGCTAGACCTGTTGCCTCCTGTCGGGGTAGACCTGTTGCCTTCCGCCGGCCTTAGCAGTAGACGGCACCTCGGCGGCGCTAGATTGTTGCCTCTGTCGGGTAACCTGTTGCCTTCCGCGGGTTAAAGGGGTGGGACGGCGCCTCGGCCGGCGTAGACCTGGCCTCCTGCGGGTAGACCTTTGCCTTCCGCCGGTTTTAGGGGGGGACGGCGGGCCCCGGGCCGGGTAGACCTGTTGCCTCCTGTCCCGGGGGAGACCTGTGCCCTTTCCCCGCCTTTAGCGGGGACTGCCCTCGGGCCCGCGCCCCTAGACTGTTGCCTACCGTCCCCGGGGATAACCCTTGTTCCCCTTCCGCCGCCTTAGCGGTGGGCGGGGCCTCGGGCCCGGGGGAACCTGTTGCCATCCTGTGCGGTAGACCTGTGCCTTCCGCCGCCTTGGCGGTGGGGCCGCCGCCTCGGCCGGGGTAAACCTGTTGCCTCCTGTCCCGGGGGAGATTTTTTGCCTTCCCCCCGGCCTAGCAGGACGGGCCTCGCCGGGCTAAAACCTGCCTCCTTCGGGTAGACCTGTTGCCTTCCGCCGGCCTTAGGCATGGACGGGGCCTCGGCCGGCTTAGACCCCGGGGCCTCCTGCGGGATAACCTGTTGCCTTGCCGGCCTTAGCGGTGGGACGGCGCCTCGGCCGGGCTAAACCTGTTTCCCCTGTCGCGGTAGACCTGTTGCCTTCCGCGGGGCCTTACGGTGGGCGGCGCCTCGGCCGGGTTTGACCTGTTGCCATCCTGTCGGGGTAACCTGTTGCCTTCCGCCGCCTTACGGCGGGACGCGCTCGGCCGGAGACCTGTTTGTCCTTGCGGGAGCTTTTTGGTTGCCGGCCCCGCCGGGGGGACTGGCCTCGGGGGGTAGACCCTTTTCCTTTCCGCGGGTTGACCGGGCCCTCCGCCGGTGGGGGGACGGCCCCGCGGGGTAACCGTTTCCCCCGTGGGTGCCCGTTTTCCTCCGCCGGTAGCGGGGGGAAAAGGCCTCCCCCCGGTGACCGGGGCCTCCGCCGGGGAACCCGTTTCCTTTCCCCCCCTTTGGGGGGGCCTCGGGCCCCTAAAATTTGCCCCTGCGGGGAACCTGTTGCCCCTTCCCGGTTTGGGTGGGCCCCCCGGCCTAGCCGTTGCCCCGCCCCCCCCCCCCCCCCCCCCCCCCCCCCCCCCCCCCCCCCCCCCCCCCCCCCCCCCCCCCCCCCCCCCCCCCCCCCCCCCCCCCCCCCCCCCCCCCCCCCCCCCCCCCCCCCCCCCCCCCCCCCCCCCCCCCCCCCCCCCCCCCCCCCCCCCCCCCCCCCCCCCCCCCCCCCCCCCCCCCCCCCCCCCCCCCCCCCCCCCCCCCCCCCCCCCCCCCCCCCCCCCCCCCCCCCCCCCCCCCCCCCCCCCCCCCCCCCCCCCCCCCCCCCCCCCCCCTCGGGGATGTTGCCCCTTCGGGGTTACTGTCTTCCGGCCCCCAGCGTGGCGCGCGGCCTCGCCCGGGTGACCGTTCCTTCCGCCGCCTGCGTGGACGGGCCGGCCGGGAACCTGTTCCTCTGTGGGGTAGACTGTTGCCTTCGCCGCCTGCGTGGGACGGCCTCGGCGGTAACTTGCCTCGTCGGGGGACTGTTGCCTTCCCCCCTAAACGTGGCGGCCTCGGGGGAGACCTTCCTCCGCGGGGAGACTGTTGCCTTCGCCGGCCTTGCGTGGGACGGCTCGGCCGGGGTAGACCTGTTGACTCCTGTCGGGGTAGACCTGTTGCCTTCCGCCGGCCTTAGCGGTTGCGACGGCGCCTCGGCCAGGGTAGACTTGTTGCCACTTGTCGGGGTAGACCTGTTGCCTTCCGCCGGGGTGGGACGGCGCCTCGGCCGCTAACCTGTGCCTCTCGCGGGGTAGACCGTTGCCTTCCGCCGCCTTAGCGGGACGCGCCTCGGCCGGGTAGACCTGTTGCTCTGTCGGGTAGACCTGTTGCCTTGCCGGCTTGCGGTGGGAGCGACTCCGGCGGGTAGACCTGTTGCCTCCTGTCGGGTAGACCTGTTGCCTTCCCGGCCTTAGCTGGACGCCCCCGCGGTAGACCTGTCTGGCCTTGCGGTAGACCTTTGCCTTCCGCGGCCTTGGTGGAGCCCTCCGCCAGCGGGACTGCCCTGCCGGGGCCGTGCCTCCCCGCCGGGGCGGCCTGCGGACCTGTTGCCTTCCGCCGGCTTAGCGGGGGACGTGCCTCTGGCCGGGTGAAACCCGTTTCCTCCTGTCGGGGTAGACCTGTGCCTTCCGCCGGCCTTAGCGTGGACGGCCCTCGGCCGGGTAACCTGTTGCCTCCTGTCGGGGAGCCTTTGCCTCCCGGCCTAGCGGTGGGAACGGTCCTCGGCCGGGCTAGACCTGTTGCCTCCGTCGGGTAGACCTTTGCCTTCCGCCGGCCTAGGGTGCCGGCCTCGCCGTAACGTTGCCTCCGCGGGAGACCTGTTGCCTTCCCGGCCTTAGAGTGGCGGCCTCGCCGGGTAGACCTGTTGCCGCCTTCGGGGAACCTGTTGCTTCCGCTGCCTTGCGGTGGACGGCCTTCGGCCGGTAGACCTGTTCCCTGTCGGGTAGACCTGTTGCCTTCCGCCGGCCTTGCGTGGCGGGCCTCGGGTGGGGTGCTCCGTGGGGGGCTAACCTTTGCCTCCTTGGGGTGCTGTGCCTTCCGGGCCTAGGCGGTTGCCCTGGCGGGGTGGGGTTTTCGCCCGGCCAGCGGGGACGGGCCCCCGGCGGGGGCCCGTTGCCTCCTGTCGGGTAGACCTGTTGCCTTCCCCCAGCCTTTGCGTGGGACGGCGCCTCGGCCGGGGAGACCTGTTGCCTCCTGTCGGGTAGACCTGTTGCCTCCCGGCCTTAGCGGGGACTCGGCCTCCGGGGGTAACTGTTGCCTCCTTTGGTAGCCGGTGACCTTCCCCCGCTTAGTGTGGGTGCCCCCGGCGGGTAGACCTTTTGCCTCCGTCGTGGGTAGACCTGTTGCCTTCCGCCGGGCCTTAGGCTGGGCCCTCGGCGGAACTGTTGCCTCCTGTCGCGGTAGACCTGTTGCCTTCCCTTCGGGGGACGTTGCCTCGGCCGGCTTAGACCTGTTACCCTGTCGGGGTAGACCTTTGCCTTCCGCCGGCCTTATGGGTGCTCCGGGCCTGGGGTGATGGTGCCGTCGGGTAGCTTTGCCTTCCGCGGGGCCCTTTCCTTGCCCCCTCGCGGTTGCCCGGTCCGTGTCCGGGTAGCCTGTTGCCTCCTCCGGGTCCTGTGCCTTGCGGCGCGGCGCTGGCCGGGCTAGACTTTGCCTCCTGTCGGGGTAGACTTTGCCTTCCGGCCTCTAGCGGTTGGGCGGCCTGTGTGGGAGTGTTGCCTCCTGTCGGGGTAGACCTGGTGCCTTCCGCGCGAGGTGGAGGTGCCTCGCCGGCTAGACGTTGCCTTCGTCAGGGTAGCCGTTGCCTGCGGCCTTAGTGGGCCTCGCCTGCAGGTGACCTTGCCTCCTGTCGGGTAGACCTGTTGCTCCGCCGGTAGTTGGGGCGGCGCTACGTGGCCCGTTGCCTCCTGTGGGTAGCTGTTGCCTCCGCCGGCCTAGGGTTGGGACGGCCTCGGCAGGGCGACCTGTTGCCTCCTGTCGGGGTGACCTGTTGCCTTCCCGGCCTTGCGTGGGGCCGCCTCGGCCGGGGCCTGTAGCCTTGGGGACCTTGCCCCGCGGCCTTGCGGTTGGACGCCTCTCCGGGGTAGCTTTGCCTCCTGTCGGGTAGACCTGTCCCTTTCCCGCCGGGGGTGGCGCCGCCTTGCCGGTAGACGTTGCCTGTCCGGGTAGACCTGTTGCCTCCGGGCTAGCGTGGACGTCCCCGGTAGCCTGTTCCTCGGCGGACCTGTTGCCTTTGCCGCCTTGGTGGGCGGTGGTCCGCCGGGTAGACCTGTTGCCCCTGGGGGGTGGCGGCCCCGGCCAGGGTTGGGTCGCCGGTGGGGACCTTTGCCCCCCGTCGGGGGACCGGCTCGCCGGGCTCTTCGGACGGGCTCCGCCGGCTTAGCGTGGCGCCTGTCGGGGTAGCCCGTTGCCCAGCGTAGGGGGGGGCCTTCCGGCGGGTACCTGTGCCCCTGCCGGGTAGACCTGTTGCCTTCCGCCGGCTTGGTGTGCCCTCGGTGGGTAACCTGGTGCCTTCCGCCGGGTAGACCTGGCTTCCGCGGGCTACCTGGGGCCCCCTGCCTTGGCGGAAGTTGGTCCGGCGGGTAGACCTGTTGCCTCCGTCGGGGTACTGTTGGCCCCTCGGGCCAGGCTGGTTGCTCCTGCGGGTAGACCTGTTGCCTCCCCTGGCTGGGGCGCCTCGCCGGGTTAACCTGTTGCCTCCTGTCGGGGTAGACCTGTTGCCTTCGCCGCCTAGCGGTGGACGGCCTCGGCCTGGTAGACCTGTTGCCCTGTGGGTAGACCTTGCCTTCCGCCGGCCTTAGCGTGGTCGGCGCCTCGGCCGGCTAGACCTGTTGCCTCCTGCGGTAGACTGTTCCTTCCGCCGCCCTTGGGGGCGGTGAGGCGCCTCGGGGGTAGACCTGTTGCTCTGTCGGTTAGACTTTCCTTCCGCCGGCCTTGGCGTGGACGGCCTCGGGGGTAGACCTGTTGCCTCCTGTCGGGTAGACCTGTGCCTTCCGCCGGCCAGGTGGACGCGCCTCGGGGGGTAGACCTGTGCCTCCTGCGGTAGACCGTTGCCTTCCGCCGCCTAGCGGGGAACGGCCTCGTCCGGTAGACTGTTCCTCCTGTGGGTTCGGCCTTCGCGGCTAGCGGGGGGACGGGCTCGGTCGGGGTAACCTGTGCCTCTGCGGGTAGACTGTCCTCGCCGGGGTAGCTGGCCTCCGCCGGTAGACTGTTGCCTCTTCGGGGTGACTGTTGCCTCCGGCTTAGCTGGCGCGCCTGGGGTAGTTGCCTCCGGGGGTGATTTGGTTGCGGCCTTGCGGTGGGACGGCGCCTGGCCGGTGGAACTGTGCTCTTCGGGTAGACTGTTGCCTTCCGCGGCTTAGGGTGGGACGGGCCGCGGCGGTTGACCTGTTGCTCCTGTCGGGTAGCCTGTGCTTGCCGCCTTAGCGTTTGGGGCGCCGGGGCTGAGGCCCCTCGGAGCCTGTTGCTTCCGCCCTGGGTGGAGGGCCTCGCCGGGCGACTGTTGGTTGGGGGGACCTGTGTTCGGGCCTGCGGGGTGCGCTCGGCGGTAGACTGTGCCGGTCGGGAGCCGTGCCTCGTGCGGGACCGGCCTGGCCGGGGTGACGTTCCTCGCGGTAGATGTTGCCTCCGGGCCTTGCTGCGGCCCTGCGGTGACGGCCTCGCGGGTAGACCTGTTGCCTTCCCCTTCGCCCGCCGGCCTAACGTGCCCTGGGGGCCTTTGATCCCGACTGCTGCCCGGGTAGGGACGGTCCTCTGCGGGTAGACCTGTTGCCTCCGGGGCCTGCGTTGGGACGCGCTCGGCCGGAACGTGCCTCCTGGGGGTAACTTGCCTTCCGCGCCGACGCCCCGGCCTGTTCTCCGTGGTAGACTGTTCTCCCCGCAGGGGGGGAGCCTCGCGGGAGACCCTCCTGTGGGTGACTTGCCTCCGCCGCCTTACGGGGGACGGTCGGGGAGACCTTTCCTCCTGTCGGTAGACCTGTCCCCCCCGGTGGACGTGCCCGCGGGTGTTGCGGTAACATCCTCGGGTACTGGCCCCCCCGGGGCCTCCGGGTACTGTGCTCCGGTAGGTGAGCGCTGCGGGGCCGGCCGGGGCCTCGGGCAGGGATGTGGGGTGACCTGTGTCCTGTCGGAGAGGTGGTAGCGGACGCCTGGGGGTGATGTTCCTCCGGTACCGGCCTTCCTTTACACCCGGGGTGCTGTGGGGTGATGGTGGGTAGGGAGGGTGGGGAAGTTGTGTGGAGAGTTGTTGGGTTAGGGGAGGGTGGGTAATGGGTGGTAATGTTTCCCCTAGACCCCGGCGGGAGATGGTCCGTGGGTAGATGTTGCTCGCCCCTTAGGGGGGGACGGCTCGCCGAGACCTGTTGCTCCTTGGGTAACCTTTGCTCCCCGCCTGGTGGCGGCCTCGGGAACGTCCTGGGGTGAGTTCCGCGGCCTGGGGGCGCCGCGGACTTGCCCCGGTAGACCTGTGCCTTCCGCCCCTTAGGGAGGGCGGAATGTTCTCGCGGGCGGCCTCCGGGTAGGACGGCGTGGGGGACGGCTGGTAGTGCCTCCGGAGGGGAGGGGGAACTTCCTCCGGGAACTTCTTGGCTTAGGGCCCGCGGGTGCCGTGCTCCTCGGTAGACCTGTTGCCTTCCGAGCTGGGCGTCGGGTAGACGTGCCTCTGTCGGAGACCTGTCCTTCGCCTTAGTCGCCGGCCGGTAACTGTCCTGTCGGTAACCTTTGCTTCCGCGGCCTAGCGTGACCGCTCGCGGTAACTGCACCCGGCCTTCTGCGGCCTGCGGGACCTCGTGGAGACCTTGCCTCCGGTGGATGTGCCCGCCGGCCTGCGTGGGCGCCTGGCAACTGCCTGGGGCTGTTGCTCCGCGGTAGGTGCGCCTGCCGGACGGCCTCGCGGGTAACCTGTCCCCGCGTGCTGGCCTCGCCGGTAGACCGCCTTCGGGTAACCGTGCTCCCGGTACTGGCCCCGCCTAACGGCCCGCGGGTAGACCTGTGCCTCGCGGCCTTTGTGCGGCCCTCGCTGACGGCCCTGGGAGACTGTTCCTCCCCGTAGCGTGCCGCCCGCGGTGCCGTTGCCTCTGTCGGTAACCTGTGCTCCGCCGCAGCGTGGACTGCCGGTGAGTGCCTCTGTCGGTAACCTTCCTCGCTTAGCGGACGGCCTGGGGAGATGTGCTCCTGTCGGGTAACCGTCCTTCGCGCTAGGTGGACGGGCTCGGCGTAGACCTTCTCCTGTCGGGTGACTTGCCTTCCCGCCTAGGGCGCGCTCGCGGGTGACTGTTCCTCGGACCTGTTGCCTTCCGCCGCCTTAGCGGGGGCGCGCTGCCGGTACACTTCCCCTGTGGGTGCGTCCTTCGCCGGACGCCTCGCGGGTAACTGTTGCCTCCTGGGTGCGGCCCGGCCAGGTGGCCCTGCGGTAGACTTTCCTCCGCGGTAGCGGCCTCCGGCTGCGGGACGGCCTCGCCGGCTAACTGGCCTTCCGCCGCCTTGGTGCGGCCTCGCCGGCTAGTGGCCCCTGGGGTAACCTGTTCTTCGGTAGCGTGGGCCCGCCTGGGGCCTGTACCTTTCGGAACCTTTGCCTTCGCCGCCTTAGGGGGCGCGCTGGCCGGGAGACCTGTTGCTCCTTGGGAGACTGTTGCCTCGCCGCCTTAGCGGGGGACGCCCTCGCCGGAGACTGTCCTCCTGTCGGTAGACCTGTTCCTTCGCCTGCGGGCCCTCGCCGGTAACCTGTTGCCTCCTGTCGGGTTGCCGGCTTCGGCCTGCGGGGACGCTCGCGGGAGCTGTTGCTCGCGGTTAACGCCTTCGCGGCTTGGGGACCGCCTCCGGGACGTGCTCCGGTACTTGCCCTGCGGGTGACGGCCTCGCCGGTAGCCTTGCTCGCGGTGACCGTTGCTTCGCGGTAGTGGCCCGCCGAGACTGGCCTCCGGGTAGACCTGTTGCCTCCGGTAGGGTCGCCGCTTAACCGTCTCTTCCGGTGACCTTTGCCTTCCGCCGCCTTAGCGTGGACGGCCCTCGCCGGTAGATGTTGCTCCTCGGGGTAACCTGGCTTCCGCCTTACGGGACGGCCTGCGGGTGACCTGTTGCCCTTCGTAGACCGCCTCGCGGCTAGTGACGTCGGGGTAGACCTGTTGCTCGCGGTACTGTCCTCGCCGCTATGGCCTCGCGGGGAGACTGTTCGCGGACGTGCCCGGCCGGTGAGCTCGCGGGTAGACCGTTGCCTCCTAGATGGCCTCCGCCTGCGTGGGAGCCTGGCCGCCTCGTGGAGCCTGGCCTCGCCGGCCTGGGTGACGCCTCCCCGGTAGACGGCCCTGGGAACTTTGCTTCCCTACGTGCGCGCCCGGGTGACCGTGCCCTGTCGGGTAGACCTGTCTTCCCCGCCTAGCGGGCGCCTCGCCGGGTAGACGTTCCTCCTGTGGGTAGACCGTTGCTCCGCCGGCCTAGCGGGGGTGCTCGCGGTAGACCGTGCTCGTCGGGTAGACTGTTGCCTTCCGCGCCTAGCTGGACGGGCCGCGGTAGCGTGTCCCGTGTGACGGCCTCGCGGCTAGCTGGCCCCTCGGGTAACTGTTGCTCCGGTACTGCCCCCTCGGTGACGGCCCTCGCGGTAACTGTCTCCGCGGATGCTTCCCGCCTGTGACGGGCTCGCGGTAGACGTTGCCTCCGTCGGGTGACTGCCTTCCTGGCCTTGCGGACGTGCCTGCCGGCTGACGTCCTCGCGGGGTAGACCTGTCTCGCGGTCGTGCCGCCGCCTAGCTGCCTTCGGTAACTGTTGCCTCCGCCTTAGGTTGCCCCGGGCCGGCTCCTGTCGGGAGACTTTGCCTTCCGCCGGCTATTGGGACGCGCCTCGGCCGCGAGACCGTTGCCTCCTGTCGGGTAGACCTGTTGCCTTCCCCGGCCTTAGGGCGACCGCCTCGCGGGTAGACTGTTCCTCCTGTCGGGTGGCCGGCCTCCCCGGCGTCTTGCGCGGGGGCTGGCCGCCGTTGCCTCCTTGGGTAGACCTGTCCTTCCCCGCCTAGCGGACGGCCTCCCGGTAGACCTTTCCTCCTTGGGTAGACTGTTGCCTCCGGCTAGCGTGGGCGGCGCCGCGGGAGACCTGTTGCCTCCTGCGGGTAGACCGTTGCTTCCGCCGCTTAGCGTGACGCCCGGCGGTAGACCTGTTGCCTGTCGGGTAACCTTTGTCTCGCGGCCAGTGCGGCCTGCGGTAGACCTGTGCTCCGCGGTGCGGCCCCCGCTAGCTGGCCTCGCGGGAGACCTTTCCTCGCGGTAGCGTTGCCGCCGGCCTAGTGACCCTGGGTAACCTGTGTTCCGCGGTACTCCCCCCGCGGACCCTGCGGTAGACCTGTTGCCTCCGCGGGTAGACCGTGCCTTGCCTAGCGGGGACGGCTCGCCGCTACTGTGCCCTCGGTAGACTGTTGCCTCCGCCGTAGCTGGCCCCCGGGATGCCCTCGGGGTAACCTGTTGCCTTCCCGTTAGCGGGACGGCTGGGGACGGCTCGGGTAGACTTTGCCTTCCGCCGGCCTGCGTGGGGCCCGGTAGACCTGTTGCCTTGAGTGTTGCCTTGCGGCCTTGTGGGGCGCCTCGGCGGAGACCTGTTGCCCCTGCGGGTAGACCTGTTGCTTCCCGCTAGCGGGGCGCTCGCGGTAGACGTTGCCTCTGTGGGGTAGACCTGTTGCTTCCGGCCTTAGCGGGGACGCGCCTCGGCCGGAGACTTTCTCCTGTCGGTAACCTGTCCTTCCGCCGGCCTAGCGGGGACGGCTCGCCGGTAGACTTGCTCCTTCGGGTACTTTGCCTTCCCCGCCTTAGGGGGACGGCGCCTCGGCCAGGAGACCTGTTCCCCGTCGGGGTAGCCTTCCTTCCCGCCTGCGGGCGGCCTCAGGTAGACCCTCGGGTAACCTTGCTTCCGCGTAGCTGGCGGGCCTGCGGTGGGCTCGCGGGGTAACCTGCCTTCGGCCTGGTACGCCTGGCCGGGTAACTTTGCCCTTCGGTGACTGTGCCTCGCCGGCCTTAGCTGGAGGCGCTCGGCGTAGACTGTCTCCGCGTAGACTGTTGCCTTCCGCCGCCTTAGCGTGACGGCCCTCGGCCGTAGACTACCCGCGGTAATGTGCCGCCGCCGGGTGACGGCCTCGTCGGGAACTGTTCCTCGCGGTGACCTGGCCTCCGTGCCACGTGGGACGTGCCTTGCCGCTAGCTGGCTCGCGGGTAACTTTGCTCTGCGTAGCTGGCTGCCGGTAACGTCCCTGGTAACCTGTGCTCCCCGGTAGCGTGCGCCCTTGCAGACGTGCCTTGCGGGTAGACCTGTTGCCTTCCCCCCACACCCCCGGGGAACTGTTGCCTCGCGGTGACGGCTTCGCCGGTACGTGCACCTGGGGGTCCGTGCTGCGGCTCGCGTGCGGCGCACCGGAGACTGTGCCTCCGGCTTTGCCGCGGCCTTCGGGACGGCCTCGGCGGTAGACTGTTGCTCCCGGTAGCGTGCCTTCCGCGGTAACGTTAGCCCTCTCGGGGTAGCCTGTTTCTCCGGGTGACCGGCCTCCGGCTTGCGGTGGGACGGCTCGCCGGTGCTGTTGCCTCCGCGGGGAACGTGCCTTCCGGTAGCGTGCCGCCTGCCGGTGACGGCCTCGCGGGGTAGACCTTGCCTCTGCGTAGCGTTGCGCGCCTGGGGGCGCGGCCTCTGGGGAGACCTGTTGCTTCCCCCTAGCTGACGGGCCTCGGCGGGTAGACTGTGCCCTGTCGGGTAACCTGTTGCCTTCCGCCGGCCTAGCGGACGCCTCGGAGGGTAGCGTTGCCCTGTCGGGTAGACCGTGCTTCCGCGCTTAGCGTGGACGGCCTCGGCGGCTAGACTTTGCTCCAGTCGGTGACCTTTGCCTCCGCGGCCTTAGCTTGACGCCCTCGGCCGCTGATTGTTCTCTGTCGGGTAACCTGTTGCTTCCCGTAGGAGGGCGGCCCCGGGCAACTTTGCTTGGGGGGGGGGGGGCCGGAGGCCTGGCCGGGTAGACCTGTTGCCTCCTGTCGGGGTAACCTGTTCTTCCGCGGCTTAGCTGGACGCGCTGCCGGTAGACGTTCCTCCTGTCGGGTAGACTGTTGCCTTCCGCAGGCCTAGCGGTGGGACGGAGCTCGGCCGGTGACCTGTTGCCTCTGTCGGGGTAGACTGTTGCCTTCCGCGGCCTAGCGGTTGAAGCGCCTCGCGGTTACACCTGTTGCCTCTGTCGGGTAGACCTGTTCCTCCGCGGCCTTAGCGTGGGCGGGCCTCGCTGGGTAGACCTGTTGCTCCTTCGGGGTAGACTGTTGCCTTCCCGGCCTTAGCGGGGGACGGCGCCTGGCGGGCTAGACTGTTGCCTCTGTGGGGTAGACCTGTTGCTTCGCCGGCCTTGCTGGGACGGGCTCGGCGGTAGACGTGCCTCGTCGGGAACCTGTTGCTTCGCCGGCTTGGTGGGCGTGCCGGCGTTAGACCTGTGCCTCTGTCGGGTAGACGTGCTTCGCGGCCTAGCGGTGGGACGCGCCTCGCCGGGTACCTGTGCTCCTGTTGGGTAGACCTTTGCTCGCCGGCTTACGGTGGGACGGCCCTCGCCAGGGAGACCTGTTGCTCCTTGTGTAGACCGTTGCCTTCCGCCCTAGTTGGGACTGTGCTCGGCCGGCTTAGACCTGTTGCCTCCTGTGGGTAGACTGTTGCTTCGCGGCCTTAGCGTTAGACGGCACCTCGGCGGGAGATTGTTGCTCTGTCGGGTAACCTTTGCCTTCGCGCATTAGCGTGGGACGGGCCTCGCGGTAGACCTGTTGCCTCTGTGGGGTAGACTGTTGCCTTCCGCCGTCTTAGCGTGGACGGCTCGGCCGGGTACGTTGCTCTGTGGTGACTGTTGCTTCCGCCGGTTAGGGCGGGACGGCCTCGGCCGGGTGACTGTTCCTCCTTCGGGTAGACTGTTGCTTCCGCGGCCTTAGGGGGACGGCGCCTCGGCGGGTATACTGTTGCCCCTTCGGTAGACCTGTTGCCTTCGCGCTTAGCGGTGGGACGGCCCGCGGGTAATGTTGCTCTGTGGGGTAGACCTGTTGCCTTCCGCGGCCTAGCTGGACGGCGCCTCGGCCGGGTAGACTGTGCCTCCTGTCGGGGTAGACTGTTGCCTCCGCCGCCTTGCGGGGACGGCGCTGGCGGTAGACTGTTCTCTGTCGGGTAGACTGTTGCTTCGCCCTTGCGGGGGGCCTCGCGGTAGACTGTTGCCTCTGTCGGGGTAGACCGTGCTTCGGCTTAGCTGGGGCGGCCCTCGGCCGGGTGACTTTGCCCCTGTCGGGGTAGACTGTTCCTTCGCGGCCTTAGCGGGGGACGGCGCCTCGGCGGGTAGACCTGTGCCTCCTGTCGGGTAGACTGTGCCTTCCGCCGGCCTAGCGCGGACGGCGCTCGCCGTGACGTTGCTCCTTCGGGTAGACGTGCCTTCCGCCGGCTTGGGGGACGGCGCTCGCCGGGTAGAGTTGCTCTGTCGGGTAGACTGTTGCTCCGCCGGCTTAGCGGCGGGCGCGCCTGGGGGTAGACCTTTGCCTCTGTGGGGTAGACCTGTGCTTCCGCCGGCTTACGGGGATGCGTCGGCCGGCTGACTTTCTCTGTCGGGTAGCTGTTGCCTTCCGCCGGCTTAGCGTGGGACGGCGCCTCGCGGTAGACGTTCCTCCTGTCGGGGTAGACTGTTGCCTTCGCCCCTTGCGGTGGACGGCGCTCGGCCGGGTAGACTGTTGCTCTGTCGGTAGACCTGTTGCCTTCGCACCTTAGCGGTGGGAGGCGCCTCGGCGGGTAACCTGTGCTCTGTCGGGGTAGACCTGTTCTTCCGCGGCCTTGGGGGGACGGCCTCGGGCGGTAGACTGTTGCCTCTTCGGGGTAGACCGTTGCCTTCGCGGCCTTAGCGGCGGGCGGCCTCGGGGGTAGACCTGTGCTCCTGTCGGGTAGACTGTGCCTTCGCGGCCTTAGGGGGACGGCGCCTCGGCGGTAGACTGTCCTCCTGTCGGGGTGACTGTTGCTTCGCGCCTGCTGGACGACTGGCAGGTAGACGTGCCTCCTTGGGGTAGACCTGTTGCCTTCGCGGCTTAGGGTGACAGGCTCGGCCGGTACTGTTGCTCCTGTCGGGGGTAGCTGTTGCTTCCGCCGGCTTAGGTGGCGGCGCCTCGCGGGTAGACCTGGGTTGGCCTCCCTGGGGGGGTGGGGAGACCTGTTGCTTCGGAGCGTCTTGCGGCTGGGGCGGCGCCTCGGCGGGCTAACCTGTTGCCTCCGTCGGGGAACCTGTTCCTTCGCGGCTTGCGGTGGGACGGCGCCTGCGGGTAACCTTGCCTCTGTGGGTAGACTTTCCTCCGCCGGCCTGCGGTGGACGGCTCGGCGGGTACTGTTCCTCTGTGGGAACTTTGCCTTCCGCCCCTTAGGTGGGAGGCCCGCCCCGGGGAACCCTTTTCCTCTTTCGGGGAACTTTTTCCTCCCCCGGCCCCTTTGGGTGGCGGGCCCCCGCCGGTAACCCTTTCCTCCCGTTAGACCTTTGGGCCTTTCCCCCCCTTTGCGTGGGGGCCTCCGGGCCCCTAGACCTTTGCCCGGGCGGGGAGCCCGTTCCCTTTCCCCCGGCCCCTTAGGGACGGGCCCCTCGGCCCGGAAAATTTTCCCCCCTTCGGAACTGTTGCCTTCCCCCGGCCCTTTGGGTGGGGCGGGGCCCCCGGCCTAGAACCTTTCCTCCTGCGGGTAAACCCCGGGCCTTTCCCCCCCTTACGGGGGCGGCCTCCGGGGGGACCCCGTTGCCTTTCCTTGTGGTTGAAAATTTGCCTTCCCCCCGGGCCCTTTGGGGGAAACCCCCCGCCCGGGGAACCTGTTGGCCCCCTTTTGGGTAGACCTTTCTTCCCCCGGCCTTGCGGGGGGACGGCCCCCTCGGGGGGGTAACCTTTGCCTCCCGGGAGACCCGTTTCCTTCCCCCGGCCCAGTGGGGGGCCCCCTTCCCGGGGAACCTTTGCCCCTTTGGGGGAACCCTTTTCCCTTCCCCCGGCTTGCAGGGGCGGGCCCCCGGCCGGGGGAACCCGTTCCCCTTGGGGAGACCTTTCCCTTTCCCCCGGGGCCTTTGCGGGGGGACGGGGCCTCGGCCCGGAAAACCTGTTTCCCCCCTTTGGGTTTGACCCGTTGCCTTTTTCCCCCCCTTAGCGGTGGGCGGCGCCTCGGGCCCGGTAACCCGTTCCTCCTGTCGGGGGGACCCCGTTTTTCCTCCCCGGCCTTTGCGGGGACGGCCCCCCTAGACCCCTTTTCCCCCGTCGGGAGACCTTTTTTTTCCGCCCCCTTAAAAAAGGGGGGCGGCCCTCCCGGTTTAAACCTTGCCTCCGCCCCGGGGGACCTGGTTTTCCTTTCCGCCTTGGCCCCCGGGGCGGCCCTCGGCCGGGGGAGACCTGTTTTCCTCCGTGGGTAGACCCTTTTCCCTTTCCCCCGGCCCTTTTCCCGGGGGGACGGCCTTGTCCGGGGAACCCGTTGCCTTCCGGCCCTTTGCTGGAGGGGCCTGGGGTAGACCCGTTGCCCCCTGTCGGGGGAGCCTGTTCCTTCCCCGGCCTTACTTGGGGCGGCCGGGCCCCGCCGGGGGGGCCCGTTCCCCTTCGGGGAACCCCTTTTCTTTCCCGGCCTTTGCGGGGGACCCCTCGCCGGGTAACCGGGTTCCCCTTGGGGTAGCCGGGTTTCCTTCCCCCGGCCTTTGCGGGGGACCCCTCGCCCCGGGACCTGTTGCCTCCGTCGGGGGGAATGTTTCCTTCGGGCCTTAAAAAGGGGGCCCCGGGGGAACCTTTTTTTCCCGTGGGTTTAACGTTTCCTTCCGCCCGGGCCTTTGCGGGGGGAGCGCCTCGGGCCCGGGGGAAACCCGTTCCTTTTGGGTAGCTTTGGCCCTTTCCCCCCCTTAGGGGGACCGCCTCGGCCCGGGGAACCCGTTTCCCCCCTTGGGGTAACCTGTTTCCTTCCCCCCTTACGTGGACGGCCCCCGGGCCCGGGGGACCTGTTTGGGCCTTTCCCCGGGAGACCCGTTCCTTCCCCCCGGGCCCTTTGGGTGGGGCCCCCCTCGCCGGGGAACCTGTTTCCCTTTTTGTCGGGGTAGACCTTTGCCTTCCGCCGGCTTTGGGGGACGGGGCCTGGCCGGGGGGAAAAAGTTGCCCCCTGGGGTAACCGTTCCTTCCGCCCCCTTTGCGGGGGGGCGGGCCTCGGCCCGGGTTTGACCCTTTTTCCTCCTTCCCCGGGGAGACCCGTTGCCCTTCCCCCGGCCTTTGGGGGGGAAAAGGGGCCCCGGGGGGTAGACCTGTTGCCTCCTGTCGGGGGAACCCGTTTCCCTTCCCCCCCTTAAACTGGGGCCCCCGGGGAACCCTTTTTTTCCTTGGGGGAATTTTGCCCTTTCCCCCCCTTAAACCTGGAAAAGCGCCCTCGCCCGGGAACCTTTTCCCCTTTGGGAAAAACCGGGTTTCCCTTCCCCCCCGCCTGGGAAAGGGCCTCGGCGGGAAATGTTCCCCCTGTCGGGGGAAACCCTTTTCCTTCCCGGCTTAGGGGGACGGCCCTCGGCCGGGAGAAACCCTTTTCCTCCTGTGGGGGGGAAACCTTTTCCTTTCCCCCGCCTTAGCGGGGAAGGCCCCCGCCGGGGGGAAAACCTTTTCCTTTTCCTTGGGGGGGGCCGTTCCTTCCCCCGGCCTTTGCGGGGGGCGGGCCTCGCCGGGCTAGACCTGTTGCCTCCTGTCGGGGTAGACCTGTTGCCTTCCGCGGCCTTAGGTGGGACGGCGCCTCGGCCGGGTAGACCTGTTGCCTCCTGTCGGGGTAGACCTGTTGCCTTCCGCCGGCCTTAGCGGTGGGACGGCGCCTCGGCCGGGTAGACCTGTTGCCTCCTGTCGGGGTAGACCTGTTGCCTTCCGCCGGCCTTAGCGGTGGGACGGCGCCTCGGCCGGGTAGACCTGTTGCCTCCTGTCGGGGTAGACCTGTTGCCTTCCGCCGGCCTTAGCGTGGGACGGTCGCCTCGGCCGGCTTAGACCTGTTGCCTCCTGTCGGGGTAGACCTGTTGCCTTCCGCCGGCCTTAGCGGTGGGACGGCGCCTCGGCCGGGTAGACCTGTTGCCTCCTGTCGGGTAGACCTGTTGCCTTCCGCCGGCCTTAGCGGTGGGACGGCGCCTCGGCCGGGGTAGACCTGTTGCCTCCTGTCGGGGTAGACCTGTTGCCTTCCGCCGGCCTTAGGCGTGGGACGGCGCCTCGGCCGGGTTAGACCTGTTGCCTCCTGTCGGGGTAGACCTGTTGCCTTCCGCCGGCCTTAGCGTTGGGACGGGGCCTCGGCCGGGTAGACCTGTTGCCTCCTGTCGGGGTAGACCTGTTGCCTTCCGCGGCCTTAGCGTGGGACGGCGCCTCGGCCGGGGTAGACCTGTTGCCTCCTGTCGGGGTAGACCTGTTGCCTTCCGCCGGCCTTAGGCGTGGGACGGCGCCTCGGCCGTGGTAGACCTGTTGCCTCCTGTCGGGGTAGACCTGTTGCCTTCCGCCGGCCTTAGCGGTCGGGACGCGCCTCGGCCGGGGTAGACCTGTTGCCTCCTGTCGGGGTAGACCTGTTGCCTTCCGCCGGCCTTAGCGTAGGGGGACGGCGCCTCGGCCGGGGTAGACCTGTTGCCTCCTGTCGGGGTAGACCTGTTGCCTTCCGCCGGCCTTAGCGGTGGGACGGCGCCTCGGCCGGGTAGACCTGTTGCCTCCTGTCGGGGTAGACCTGTTGCCTTCCGCCGGCCTTAGGCGTGGGACGGGCCTCGGCCGGGCTAGACCTGTTGCCTCCTGTCGGGGTAGACCTGTTGCCTTCCGCGGCCTTAGCGGTGGGACGGCGCCTCGGCCGGTAGACCTGTTGCCTCCTGTCGGGTAGACCTGTTGCCTTCCGCCAGCCTTAGCGGTGGGACGGCGCCTCGGCCGGGGTAAGACTGTTGCCTCCTGTCGGGGTAGACCTGTTGCCTTCCGCCGGCCTTAGGGTGGGACGGCGCCTCGGCCGGTGTAGACCTGTTGCCTCCTGTCGGGGTAGACCTGTTGCCTTCCGCGCCTTAGCGGTGGGCGGCGCCTCGGCCAGGGTAGACTGTTGACCTTTGTGGGAGACCTGTTGCCTTCCGCCGGCCTTAGCGGTGGGACGGCGCCTCGGCCGGGCTAGACCTGTTGCCTCCTGTCGGGGTAGACCTGTTGCCTTCCGCCGGCCTTAGCGTGGGACGGCGCCTCGGCCGGGCTAGACCTGTCCTCCTGTCGGGGTAGACCTGTTGCCTTCCGCAGGCCTTAGCGTGGTGGAGGCGGCCTCGGCCGGGTAGACCTGTTGCCTCCTGTCGGGGTTAGACCTGTTGCCTTCCGCCGGCCTTAGCGGTGGACGGCGCCTCGGCCGGGTAGACCTGTTGCCTCCTGTCGGGGTAGACCTGTTGCCTTCCGCCGGCCTTAGCGGTGGGACGGCGCCTCGGCCGAGGTAGACCTGTTGCCTCCTGTCGGGGTAGACCTGTTGCCTTCCGCCGGCCTTAGCGGGGGGCCGCCTCGGCCGGGCTAGACCTGTTGCCTCCTGTCGGGGTAGACCTGTTGCCTTCCGCGGGCCCTTTGGGTGGGACGGCCTCGGCCGGGGATAGACCTGTTGCCTCCTGTCGGGGTAGACCTGTTGCCTTCCGGGCCCCTTAGCGGTGGACGGCGCCTTCGGCGGGGTAGACCTGTTGCCTCCTGTCGGGTAGACTGTTGCCTTCCCGGCCTTAGCGGTGGGACGGCGCCTCGGCCGGGGTAGACCCTGTTGCCTCCTGTCGGGGTAGACTGTTGCCTTCCGCGGCCTTAGGGGGGGGGGGGGGGGGGGGGGCCCCCCCCCCCCCCCCCCCCCCTTTGCGGATGGGACGGCGCCTCGGCCGGGGTAGACCTGTTGCCTCCTGTCGGGTGTAGACCTGTTGCCTTCCCCGGCCTTAGCGGTGGGACGGCCTCGGCTCGGGTAGACCTGTTGGCCTCCTGTCGGGGTAGACCTGTTGCCTTCCGCCGGCCTTAGCGTGGGACGGCGCTCGGCGGGCTAGACCTTTGCCTCCTGTCGGGGTGTAGACCTGTTTGCCTTCCGCCGGCCTTAGCGGTGGGACGAGCCTCGGCCGGGTAGACCTGTTGCTCCTGTCGGGGTAGACCTGTTGCCTTCCGCCGCCTTAGCGTGGGACGGCGCCTCGGCCGGGTAGACCCTGTTCCTCCTGTCGGGGTAGACCTGTTGCCTTCCGCCGGCCTTAGGCGTGGGACGCGCCTCGCCGGGGGGGGGGGGGGGGGGGGGGGGGGGGGGGGGGGGGGGGGGGGGGGGGGGGGGGGGGGGGGGGGGGGGGGGGGGGGGGGGGGGGGGGGGGGGGGGGGGGGGGGGGGGGGGGGGGGGGGGGGGGGGGGGGGGGGGGGGGGGGGGGGGGGGGGGGGGGGGGGGGGGGGGGGGGGGAAAAAAAAAAAAAAAAAAAAAAAAAAAAAAAAAAAAAAAAAAAAAAAAAAAAAAAAACGGTGGGACGGCGCTCGCGGCGCGTAGACCTGTTGCCTCTGTCGGGTAGACCTGTTGCCTTCCGCCGGCCTTAGCGGTGGGACGGCTGCCTCGGCCGGGTAGACCTGTTGCCTCCTGTCGGGGTAGACTGTTGCCTTCCGCCGGCCCCCCCCCCCCCCCCCCCCCCCCCCCCCCCCCCCCCCCCCCCCCCCCCCCCCCCCCCCCCCCCCCCCCCCCCCCCCCCCCCCCCCCCCCCCCCCCCCCCCCCCCCCCCCCCCCCCCCCCCCCCCCCCCCCCCCCCCCCCCCCCCCCCCCCCCTTTTTTTTTTTTTTTTTTTTTTTTTTTTTTTTTTTTTTTTTTTTTTTTTTTTTTTTTTTTTTTTTTTTTTTTTTTTTTTTTTTTTTTTTTTTTTTTTTTTTTTTTTTTTTTTTTTTTTTTTTTTTTTTCCCCCGCCTTAGGGTGGGACGGCGCCTCGGCCGGGTAGACCTGTTGCCTCCTGTCGGGGTAGACCTGTTGCCTTCCGCCGGCCTTAGCGTGGACGGCGCCTCGGCCGGGCTAGACCTGCTTGCCTCCTGTCGGGTAGACCTGTTGCCTTCCGCCGGCCTTACGATTGTAGGGACGCGCCTCGGCCGGTAGACCTGTTGCCTCCTGTCGGTGGTAGACTGTTGCCTTCCGCCGGGCCTTAGCGGTGGACGGCGCCTCGGCCGGGCTAGACCTGTTGCCTCCTGTCGGGGTAGACTGTTGCCTTCCGCCGCCTTAGCGGTGGACGGCGCCTCGCGGGGTAGACCTGTTGCCTCCTGTGGGGTAGACCGTTGCCTTCCGCGGCACTTAGGCGTGGGACGGCGCCATCGGCCGGGTAGACCCGTTGCCTCCTGTCGGGGTAGACCTGTTGCCTTCCGCCGGCTTAGCGGTGGGACGGCGCCTCGGCCGGGTAGACCTGTTGCCTCCTGTCGGGGTAGACCTGTTGCCTTTTCCCCCGGCCTTTTGGGTGGGGACGGGCCCCCTCGGCCGGGTAACTGTTCCCCCTTTCGGGGGAGACCTGTTGCCTTCCCCCGGGCCCTTACGGGGGGACGGCGCCTCGGCCGGAGACCTTTTTCCTCCTGTCGGGTAGACCGTTCCTTCCGGGCCTTAGCTGGGACGGCGCCTGGGAGAACTGTTCCTCCTTCGGGTAGACCTGTTCCTTCGCCGGCCTTTGGGGGACGGGGCCCCGGCCGGGGAGACCTTTGCCCCCTGTCGGGGGAACCTGTTTTTTTCCCGGGCCTTAAGGGGGACGGGCCCCTTGGGGGCAGGTTTTGCCTCTGTCGGGGTAACCTGTTTCTTCCCCCGGGTTAGGGGTGGGACGGGGCCTCGGCCCGGGTGACCTTTGCCTCCTGTCGGGTAGACCTGTTTGCCCATCCGCCGGCCAAAGGGGGCCCGGGGGGGAACCGGCCCCCCCCTGGGGGGGGGGCCCAACCCGGGGGGAAGTTCCCCCTGTCGGGGGAGACTGTTTCTCCGCCGCCTTTGGGTGGGACGGCGCCTCGGCCCGGCTAGACCCGTTGCCTCCTTCGGGGAAACCTTTTCCTTCCCCGGCCTTAGGGGGGGTTGGGGAAACCCCCCTCGCGGGTAGACCTGTTCCCTTCCCCCCGGCCTTAGGGTGGGGCGGCGCTGGCCGGTAGACCTGTTGCCTTTCCCGGGGGGTGACCTGTTGCCTTCCGCCGGGCCCTTTGCGGTGGGGGGGCGCCTCGGGCCGGGGTAACCTGTTGCCTCCGTCGGGGGGGACCTTTCCTTCCCCGGGGCCCTTACGGTTTTACGCCCTCCCGGGGAACCTGTTTTCCTCCTTCGGGGGGAAAACCCGTTGCCTTCCCCCGGCCCTTAGCGGGGGACGGGGCTCGGCCGGGGGACCTGGCCTCCTGCGGGGTAACCTTTTTCCTTTCCCCGCCTTAGCGGGGACGGGGCCCGGGGGGTTTGACCTTTTCCTCCTGTCGGGGTAGACCTGTTGCCTTCCCGGCCCCACGGTGGGGGGCCCTCGGCCGGTAACCTGTTGCCTCCTGTGGGGGACCCCGTTGCCCCTTTCCCCCAGCGGGGGGGACCCCGGCCGGGGAAATGTTTCCTCCGTCGGGGTAAACCCGTTGCCTTCCCCGGTTTTGAGGGGGGCGGCGCCCCGGCGGGTAGACCTGTTGCCCCCTTTCGGGGGAGACCGTTCCCTTTCCCGGCCTTAGCGGGGGGACAGGGCCCGGCCGGGGGGGACCGTTCCTCCCTTCGGGGGAGACCGTTTTCCTTCCGCCGGCCTTAGCGGGGGGCGCGCCTCGGCCTAGACCTGTTGCCCCTGTCGGTAGACCTTTTGCTTCCGCCCCTTGGGTGGGGGGGGGGCCCGGGCCGGGGGTAAAAGTTGCCTCCTTTGGGGGGAGACCCTTTTCCCCTTTCCGGCCCAAAGGGTGGACGGCGCCTCGGGGCCGTGACCTGTTTCCTCCTGTCGGGTAACCTTTGCCCTTTCCCCCGCCTTAGCGGGGGGCGGCCCTCGGGGGGAAAACCCCTTGCCCCCTTCGGGGGGGACCTGTTTTCCTTCCGCCGGCCTTAGGGGGACGGCCTCGGCCGGGAACCTGTTCTCCTGTCGGGTAACCTTTGCCTTCCGCCGGGCCCTTTGCGGGGGACGCCCTGCCGGGGTAGATTTTTCCCCTGTCGGGTAACTGTGCCTTTTGCCCCTTAGGTGGGGCGGCGCCTCGGGCCGGGGAACTGTTTCCCTCCTGTCGGGTAGACCGTTTCCCTTCCCGGCCTTAGCGTGGACGCGCCTCGGCCGGGGGTTTTAGAACCCGTTGCCTCCGCCGCCTACGGGGGGACGGCGCCCCGGCCGGTAATGTTCCTCCTGTGGGGGTGACCTTTGCCTTCCGCCGGCCCTTTGCGGGGGAGGCCCTTGGCCGGGAGACCTGTTCTCCCGTGGGGGGGAAACCTTTTTTCCCTTTCCCCCGGCCTTAAAGGGGGACGGCCCCTCCCGGGTAACCTGTTCCCCCTGCGGGGTAGACCGTTTCCCTTGCCCCTTGCGGGGGGGCGGCCCTCGGCCGGGTAGACCCGTTTCCCTCCGGGGTAGATGTCCTTTTGCGGGGTTACGTTTGGAGGGGCCTCGGCGGGTAGCCCGTTGCCCCCCTTCGGGGGGGAAACCCCGTTTTCCTTCCGGGCCTTAGCGGGGGACGGCGCCTCGCCGGGTAGATTTTTTCCTCCTGTCGGGGGAGACCTGTTGCTTCCCCCGCCTTTGGGGGACGCGCCTGGGCCGGGGGAGACCCGTTGCCTCCTGTCGGGGTTTAAACCCGTTTCCTTTCCCCGGCCTTAGCGGGGGAAAGGCCCCTGGGGGGTAGACCTTTGCCTCCTGCGGGGTGACCGTTTCCTTTGCCCCTTAGCTGGGCGGGCCTCGGCCCGGTAAAACTGTTCCCTTTCCGTCGGGGGAACCGTTGCCTTCCGCGGGGCCCTTTGGTTTTGGAGGGCCCCCGGCCCGGACCCGTTGCCTTTCCCGTCGGGAGCCTTTCCCTCCAGGTTAGCGGGACGGGGCCCCGGCCGGGTAACCTTTGCTCCTTCGGGGGAGACCGTTCCTTCCGCCGGCCTTAGCGGGGGACGGCCCCCGGGGTAGACCTGTTGCCTCCTGTCGGGGGAACCTGTTGCCTTCCCCCCGGCCTTAGCGGGGACGGCCCTCGGCCCGGGGGGACCGTTTCCCCCCTTTTTGGGGTAGACCTTCCTTCCCCCGGGCCCTTTGGGGGGACGCGCCCGGCCGGGTAGACCCCCTTTCCTCCGTCGGGGTAGATGTTGCCTTCCGCCGGCCCTTTGCGGGGGACGGCCTCGGCCGGTAACCTGTTGCCCTCCTGTCGGGGGAGACCTGTTGCCTTCCGCCGGCCTTAGCGGTGTGGACGGGGCCTCGGCCGGGCTAGACCTGTTGCCTCCTGTCGGGTAGACCTGTTGCCTTCCGCCCGGGCCTAGCGGTGGGAAAGGCGCCTCGGGCCCGGGTAGACCTGTGCCTCCTGTGGGAGACCTGTTGCCTTCCGCCGGCCCTTTGCGTGGGACGGCGCCTCGGCCGGGTAACCGTGCCTCCTGTCGCGGTAGACCTGTTTCCTTCCGCCGGCCTTGCGATGGGGACGGCCCTCGGCCGGGAGACCTGTTGCCTCCTTCGGGTAGACCTGTTGCCTTCCCCCCGGCCTTGCGTGGGACGGCCCTCGGCCGGGGTAAACCTGTTGCCTCCTTCGGGGTAGACCTGTTGCCTTCCGCCGGCCTTAGCGGTGGGACGGCGCCTCGGCCGGGTAAACCTGTTGCCTCCTGTTTGGGGTAGACCTGTTGCCTTCCGCCGGCCTTAGGCGGGACGGCGCCTCGCCGGGTAGAAACCCGTTGCTCCCGTCGGGGGGACCTGTTTTCCTTCCGCCGGGCCCTTTGCGGTGGGACGGTCTCGGCCGGCTTTGACCTGTTGCCTCCTGTCGGGTAGACCTGTTGCCTTCCAGCCGGGCCCTTTGCGGTGGACGGCGCTCGGCCGGGCTAGACGTTGCCTTTCCCGTCGGGGTAACCTGTTGCCTTCCGCGGCCTTAAGCGGTGGGACGGCGCCTCGGCCGGGTAGACCTGTTGCCTCCTGTCGGGGTAGACCTGTTGCCTTCCGCCGGCTTAGGCATGGGGAAAGCGCCTCGGCCGGGCTAGACCTGTTGCCTCCGTCGGGTGACTGTTGCCTTGCCGGCCTTAGCGGTGGGCGGCGCCTCCGGGAGACCGTTGCCCCTGTGGGGGGGACCGTTGCCTTCCGCCGGGCCTTGGGGGTGGGGCGCCCCCCCCCCCCCCCCCCCCCCCCCCCCCCCCCCCCCCCCCCCCCCCCCCCCCCCCCCCCCCCCCCCCCCCCCCCCCCCCCCCCCCCCCCCCCCCCCCCCCCCCCCCCCCCCCCCCCCCCCCCCCCCCCCCCCCCCCCCCCCCCCCCCCCCCCCCCCCCCCCCCCCCCCCCCCCCCCCCCCCCCCCCCCCCCCCCCCCCCCCCCGGGGTTACCCGTTGCTTCCGCGGCTTTTGCGTGGGACGGCCCCCTTTGGCCGGGGGTTAGACCTGTTGCCTCTGTGGGGTAGACCGTTGCCCTTCGCGGGGCCCTTTGGGTTTTGGGCGGGGCCCCCCGGCTAGATGTTGCCCCCTTCGGGGGGTAACCCGTTGCCTTCCGCCGCCCTTGGGTGGGACGGCCCCCGCTGGGGGAGCCTGTTGGTCCGTCGGGGTAGACCTGTTGCCTTCCGCCGGCCTTAGCGGTGGGGACGGCGCCTCGGGGGGTAGACCTGTTGCCTCCTGTCGGGGGGAGACCTGTTGCCTTTCCGCCGGCCTTGCGGGGGCGGCCCCCGGCCGGGGTAACCTGTTGCCTCTGTCGGGGGTAGCCTGTTGCCCTTTCCCCCGGCTTAGGGTGGGGGCGGCCCTCCCCGGGTAGCCCCGTTCCTCCTGTTGGGGTAGACCTGTTTCTTCCGCCGGCCTTGCGGGGGGGGCGGGGCCCGGCGGGGTAGACCTGTTGCTCCTGCGGGGGTAGACCCGTGCCTTCCGCCGGCCTTGCGGGGGGACGGGCCTTTTGGCCGGGAGACCTTTTGCCCCCTTCGGGGTAACCCGTTGCCTTCCGCCTCCTTGGGGGGACGGGGCCTCGGCCGGGGTAACCTGTGCCCCTTCGGGGTGGGCCTGTTGCCTTCCCCGGGTTTCGTGGGACGGCCTCGGCCGGGGTAGATGTCCCCCTGTCGGGGGTAGACCTGTTTCCTTCCCCGGCCTTAGCGGGGGACGGGGTGGGGGGTGACCTGTTTCCCCCTGTCGGGTTTGACCTGTTGCCTTCGCCCTTAGCGGTTTTTGGGGGGGGCCTCGGCGGTTTTAAACCCGTTGCCTTTCCGTCGGGGGAGACCTGTTGCCTTTCCGGGGCCCTTTGCGGGTTTGGCGGGCCTCGGGGCCGGGGTAGGGTGTTGCCTCCCGTCGGGGTAACCCGTTTCCTTCCCCGGTTTGGGGGGGCGGGCTCGGCCGGGGGGACCTGTTGCCCCCTGTCGGGGTAGACCTTTCCTTTCCCCCGGGCCCTTTGGGGGGACGGCCCTGGCCGGGGGGAGACTGTCCCCCCTGTCGGGGGTAGACCTGTTGCCTTCCGGGCCTTGCGGGGGAGGGCCTCGGCCGGGGGGGACCTTTTCCCCTGTCGGGGTTGACCTGTGCCCTTTTCCCCCGGCCTTAGGGGGGAGGCCCCCTCGGCCTGGTGACCCTTTTCCCCTGTCGGGGTTTTACGTTTTTCCCGGCCCTTTGCGGGGGGGACGGGGCCCCCGGGCCCGGGGTGACCCGTTGCCCCCCTGGGGTAGACCTGTTGCCTTCCGCGGCCTTTGGGTGGGGCGGCGCTCGGGGGGGTATGCCTGTTGCCCCCTGTGGGTAGACCTGTTGCTTCCGCCGGGCCCTTTGCGGTTGGGGCGGGCCTTTTGGCGGGGACCCGTTGCTCCTGTCGGGTAGACCTGTTGCCTTCCGCCGGCCCAGGGGGCGGGGCCGGGGGGGGTTTAAAACCCGTTGTCCTTTCGGGGTAGACCTGTTGCCCTTCCCGGCCTTGCGTGGGGGGGCCTCGGCCGGGGAGACCCGTTTCCTCCTGTTGGGGGGAGACCTGTTGCCCTTTCCCCGGCTTGGGGTGGGGAGGGCCTCGGCCGGGTAACTGTTGTCCCTTGGGGGTAGAATGTTTCCTTCCGCCGGCCTTAGCGGTGGGCGGGGCCTCCTGGCCCCGGGGGTAGCCTGTTGCCCTTTCCCCGGCCCTTTGGGGGGACGGGATTGGGCCCGGGGTAGACCCGTTGCTCTGTCGGGGGGAGACCTGTTGCCTTTCCCCCGGCCTTTGCGGTTGGGACGGGCCTCGGGCCGGGGTTTGACCGTTGCCTCCCGTCGGGGGAAAATGTTGCCTTGCCGGCCCCTTTGCGGTGGGGCGGGCCCCCGGCCGGGGTAGACCTGTTGCCTCCCCGTCGGGGGGAGACCCCGTTGCTTCCCCGGGGCCTTACGGTTGGAGGCGCCCCGGCCGGGTTTAATGTTGCCCCCTGTCGGGGGAGACCTGTTGCCTTTTGGGCTTAGCGGGGACGGGCCCGGCCGGGGTAGAGTTTTCCTTCGGGGTTAAATGTTGCCCCTTCCCCGCCCTTTGCGGGGGCGGCGCTCGGCCGGGGAGACCTGTTGCCCCTGTGGGGGGAGACCTGTTGCCCTTTCCCCCGGGCCCTTTGCGGGGGAGCGCCTCGGGGGGAGACCTGTTGCCCCTGGGGGTAGACCCGTTGCCCTTTCCCCCCGGCCTTAGGGGGGAACGGCGCCCCGGGGCCCGGGGAGGGGGGGAGACCTGTTGCCTTCCCCCTGGGGGGGCGGGGGATAGACTGTTTTTCCTCCCACCGGCCCTTGCGGTTGGGGGGACGGGCCCCGGGGTAATTTGCCTCCTGTCGGGGGGTTAGCCTGTTGCTTCCCCGCCTTAGGGTTTGGGGCGGCGCCTCGGCCCGGGAGACCTGTTTCCCTGTCGGGGGTAGACCCGTTTCCTTCCGCCGGCCTTAGCGGTGGGACGGGCCCCGCCGGTAGACTTTCCCCCTTCGGGGTGACCCGTTGCCTTCCCCGGGCCCTTTTGGGGGTGACGGGGCCTTTTGGCCCGGGAGGGGGCCTGTTGCCTCCGTCGGGGAGACCTGTTGCCTTCCCCCGGCCTTAGCGGTGGGAGGGCCCCGGCGGGGGAGACCCGTTGCCTCCTGTCGGGGGAGACCCGTTGCCTTTCCCGGGCCCAGGCGGGGGCGGGCCCCGGGGGGGACCTGTTGCCCCCTGTCGGGGGGACTGTTGCCTTTCCCCCGGCCTAGCGGGGGGGACGGGCTGGTGGAGACGTTGCCCTGTCGGGGTTGACCTGTTGCCTTCCCCGGCCCTTTGGCGGGGAGGGCCTGGCCGGGGGGGAGACCTGTTGCCTCCCTTTTTGGGGTAGACCTTTTTTGGGGCCCTTTCCCCGCCCCGGCCCTTTGCCCCCCGGTGGGGGGAGGGGCCCGGCCGGGGTAGACTGTTTTCCCCCTGTGGGGTAGACCGTTGCCTTCCGCCGGCCTTAGCGGGGGGGGGCGCCTGGCCGGCAGACCCGTTCCTCCTGTCGGGTTTTGACCCTGTTTCCTTCCCCCGGCCCAGAGGGGGGGACGGCCTTCCCGGGGGTAGATGTTTCCCCCCTGTCGGGGTAGACCCGTTGCCCTTTTTGCCGGCTTAGGGTGGGGGCGCCTCGGCGGGGAGACCTGTTGCCCCCTTCGGGGTAACCTTTGCCTTTTGCCGGCCTTAGGGGGGGGGACGGCGCTCGGGGGGGACCGTTGCCCCCTGTGGGGTAGACCCGTTGCCTTCGCCGGCTTAGCGGGGACGGGCCTCGGCCGGGGAGACTGTTCCCCCCTGTCGGGGGGATGTTGCCTTCCCCGGGTTTTGCGGTGGACGGGCCCCGGCTCCGGGCCGGGGTAACCTGTTGTTCCGCCGGCCTAGCGGTGGGAGGGCCCCGGCCGGGGGAGACTGTTGCCTCCTGTGGGGTGACCTGTTTGCTTCCCGGCCTAGCGGGGTGGGGAGGGCCTCGGCGGCAGGACCTGTTGCCTCCCGTGGGGGGGATGTTGCCTTCCGCGGCCTTAGAGTTGGGGGCCCTCCCGGGTAGAGTTCCCCCGTCGGGGTAACCCGTTGCCTTACCGGTTTTCGGTGGGACGGCCTCGGCCGGGTGACCCGTTGCCTCTGCGGGGGGAGACCGTTTCCTTCCCCCGGGCCCTTGCGGTTTGGGGGCGGGCCCGGCCGGGGTTTAAAATGTTGCCTCCGTCGGGGGGAGACCCTGTTGCCCTTTGCGGGCCCTTTGCGGGGGGCGGGGGCCTGGCCGGGTGACCTGTTCCCCCCTGTCGGGGTAGGCCCGTTGCTTCCCCCTTAAGGGGGGCGGCGCTCGGCGGGGTGACCTTTGCCTCCGTCGGGGTTGACCTTTTTTGCCTTCGCCGGCCTTAGGGGGTGGGAGGGGCCCCGGGGGGTGACCGTTGCCTCCTGTTGGGGTAGACCCGTTGCCTTCGGGCCTTAGGGGGGGCGGGCCTCGGCGGCAACCTGTTGCTCCGTCGGGTAGCCTGTTGCCCTTTCCCGGCCCTTTGCGTTGGACGGCCCCCGGCCTGTAGAGTTTGCCTCCCGTGGGGTACCTGTTTTTCCCCGGTTTTGGGGGGACGGCCCCGGGGGTAGACCTGTTGCCTCCTTCGGGGTAGACCTGTTTCCTTCCCCGGGCCTTAGCGGTGGGACGGCCTGGCCGGGGTGACCCGTTGCCTCCGTCGGGTTTGGGAACCCGTTGCCTTCCGCCGGCCCTTTGCGGTGGGCGGCGCCTCGGCGGGCAGACCTGTTGCCCCCTTTTCGGGTAGCCTGTTCCTTCGCCGGCCTTAGCGGTTGGCCGGGCCCCGCGGTAGACCCGTCCTCCTGTCGGGGGAGACCTGTTGCCTTCCGCCGGCCTTAGCGGTTGGGAGGCCGCCTCGGCCGGGTAGACCTGTTGCCTCCTGTCGGGTAGACCTGTTTGCCTTCCGCGGCCTTAGCGGTGGGCGGCGCCTCGCCGGGGGGGGAAAAACCCCCGTTGCCTCCTGTCGGGGGGGTTTTGACCTGTTGCCTTCCCCCGGGCCTTAGCGGGGGACGGCCCTCCCGGGTGATGTTCCTCCTGTCGGGTAGACCTGTTTCCCTTCCCCCGGCCTTAGGGGGACGGCGCCTCGGCCGGGGTTTTAACCGTGCCCCCTTGGGGGGGGACCTGTTGCCTT
>JAVUNC010000122.1:0-31666 GCA_032173965.1 Sitta carolinensis
CTTTCCCCTGTTAGCCCCCACGGGGGTCTGCATCAAAAAAACCCACCATGAAAACTAAAATTTTTAAATCAATAAGAAAATGGGGGAAAAAAATTTCCTGTGATTATCAGCATTATCTAAAAAAACAGAAAAACTTTAACTTAAAAAAAAAAAACTGAACCAACCCCCCAAACCCAACAAAACCGAGGGGAGGAAAATTTGGGGGTGTTTTTTAGTCAAAAGGGCTAACCCAGGTTTTTTTAAAAAAAGGGTTTTCCCAAAAATGCATGCCCGAAAATTTAATGAAACAAAAAAGCACTCTCCTCCCTTACTTAAGAAAATAAATAAAAAAAAAAAACTCAATTCTCCCGCATACTGGAAAGGGGTTTTTTTATACCTTTGCTGCAGACATTGATGCCAATAGTACAGAACACTTACCCGTCAAAATAGAAAAATTTTTAGGGGCTTTTTGTCCCCTTTCAACGAGGGGTTCTTGCAATTTTCCTTTTGGGGGTGTTTTTGGAGACCACTTTCTTTAGGCCACCTAAAAACTTTTTTAAAACCATTAACCGAGGTTGTTGCCCAAGAGAATGAAAATGGGGGATGTTTTTTGGGGGCAAGCCCACTATAAACCCAAAATTCCCTGGTGATTACACATCAGGTTTATCATTGCTTTCAACACCCATTCCCCCGCGGGTCACTACTATTTTGAATCATGACATTTTTTCGTCTTTGGGGTTAAAAACGCCCTTAAAAAATTTAGCCTCAAACCCAACAACAACCCGTGCCTAAATTCTTGTCCAAGGGCCCATTTACACCATTTCCAAACATAAAACATTTTTAAACCAAACATTTTGTTCCTTGAAAATAACACAAAAAATTGGGAAACCCTTTTTAATTTTTATGGGGTGGGTCATTTTTTTTAAAACAAAATGTTGCTCCCTTATGGAAAAAAAAAGGAAAAACAGGCAAAACGATAAAAAACCATCCTAAAAGGGTCGTTTTTTTACCCTCAAAAAACAGAACTTACCCCTTCTTTTAAATTTTTGACTTTTGATTTTCAAAATCTAAAAAAAATCCTTGAAAATTTAGATTTTTTTAGCTTTTCCTGGGCCTTTAAAAAAAAATAATTTTTCCCCCCATGGAATTTTAGGTTTTGCCCGAGGGCCTTGTAACCCTCAACACAATTACAAACAGGGACCCCCCGGGAAAAACTACCAAAGGAAAAAACCCGGGGATTTTTTGTCAAAAATAAGAGCTTTCCCAAAAACTTTGCTGTAGCCCCCCCAAAAACGGCCCCCAAAAAAATGGGGCGGGGGAATACTTTGTCTTGATTTGTAGGGAAAAGCCTTTTCGGAAAATCACCTGGAAACCCAAAAGCCCACCACAGTCCCCACCAGAGGAAAGGGACCCCAAAACGGGGAAAACTGGGGATTTGACCAAATTTCCTTTCCTCCTGTGGCAGTATCAGCCGCTTAAGACCGTTTCCAAAAAACCCCCGGAAAAAAAAAAACAAAGAAAAGAACCCTTTATTCCTACAATGAAAGTCCAAACCCGACGGGAACCGTCCTGGGAATTGGTTTTAAAAAACCGCAAACAACCCACCAACAGCCAAGGCCGCACCCACCCCCCGCGGGGGGGCCAAAAAAAAATTTTTGCAAAAACAAGGGCAAAAACAAACTCAAACACACTTTTTTATTTTTTCCAAACCTAAGGGGGCCCGGGGGGGGATGGGGGGCGCCCCCCAAAAACTGGGGAAAATTAAAATTTTCTTGGGTTTTTTCCCTTGCCTTTCCCCCTTTCCCCAAGAAAACCCTTTTTTTTCTGGCCTCAATCTCCCTTTTTTTTCAATAGGCCCCCATTAATTTTTTAAAAAAGTTTTTTTCTCCGGGAAAATGGTAAAGGGTTTCCGGGAAAAAGAGACAGGGTCTTCCGGCCGCTCCCTTTCGGAAAAGGGAAGGGCACTTTCCTTTGGCGTATCACCTTTTAATCACAGTTACAAACTATCATACTGAAGACAAAATTTAAAAACCCCCTTTTGAACCATTTGGAGCTTCCGGGCTTCACACTTTATCGTACACCCGTAAAAACCTGGGCCCGTTGTTTTGGGGAAAACTGGGGCCTTACCCTTTGGGGAAATTTTTTTCCCTCCAACAATTTTGGCACCCTCCCCACACTCACAACACTCCCTGAAAGGGAAAAAAAGAAAGATCACTTCCAAAAAGGAGAAACCCTTACCAGCAGGGGAAAAAAGCGCCCCGCCCCGGGGGGTTTGGGTGTAGCATTTGGGGGAACAAAACAGCACAACAAAACAAAAAGGGCCCTCAAATTTTAAAGCCTTGAATGACCAATGCCCCTGAACAAAAACAGACAAACTCTGAATTACACAAAACACAATCGGAGAAAAAAGCTGGCCCTTACGATTCGGGGACCTCCATTTTCGGGTTTAAAAAAAAGGGGGTGGAAAGCTTGGTTTTTCTTCCTCCTCCTCATATTCTCTAAAAAAAAGAGGAGCCCAAGCATTTTCTAAATTCTGGGGGTTTTGCTCTTGGATGACAGCAGGGGTGAGGACAGGTGTCACAAATTTTTTAAAAAATCTTTTTAAAAGTGCAAAAATTTCTTTTCCAGAAATCCCCTTAATTGGAAAAAATTTTCTTTTTAAAAAAAAACAATTAAAAATAGAAAAAAAATGGGATTTCGGGAGATTTGGCCTAAAACAAAAAAAAATTTAGGGGAAAAAGGGCCCTTTAAAATTAAAAAATTTTTTTGGTTTTTTGCATATTGGGGTTTTGGTTTGGAACCAAAAAAAGGGGGAAAAATTAACCACCCTGGCTAAAAACAAACAAAAAACAACTTTCTGTCTGAAAAACCCCGGGTTTTGTCTATTTAAAAGCCCCTTTTAAGAAAAATTTTACAAAAAAACCCCAGAGCCCCCTTTTTTTTTGGCTGATGTAAAGACACGTAAAACTTTCTTTAAAGGCTAAAAAAGGCCCCCAGCTCCTATTGAAAGCAGGCAAATTTCAGGGCTTGCCCCAAAAACCCCCAAATGCTTGGCACTAAAACAGGTTACTTTGCCACTCACCGAAGCAGGGGCTTTTCGGGATCAAATCCCAAGTTCACCGTAAGGGGAAAGGGAAAAAATTTTAAAACAGATTTTTTAGAAAACGGGCTTTTGGAAAATCCTACAGAATGAGTCAAGTCACCCAAATAAAGACTTTTTTCTTCCAGGATGTCCTCCAGTAGAAACAATTTTTTTTCCTTTGCAAGCAAAAAAAAGCCAATAGACTGGGCTATTCTTTTTCTCCATCATTGTAAAGGCAGAGCATCAAATCTTTTAATTACAAAATTTTAGAAAAATAAGTTGTTTTTCCCTAAATTTCCCGGAGACAACTAAAAAGTTTTTAATGAAAACTTTTTCAAAAAGGGCTCTCCCACTCGCTTTTTTAAAACTGTTTTTGTTGAACCAGCAGCTGGGGAAATTACAGCCCCTCCGGGCCAGGGCCCAAACCCGTGAAAGGGAAAAGAACCCCTGCAGGTTCAATCACGAAAGCTGCCCACACCCTAAGAAGAGCTACAGGGCCTCCCCTTTGTGGCTGAAGCTGTTAAACCATACTCTACCCAAGCCTAGTGTTTTAATGGCCTTTTCATTAAAAAATCAACCAGTTACTTGGGGAAAGGCAGAACAAAAAAAACTTGATAAAAAAACCAAAATCGGAGGGCCCCCAAGAAAAAAAACCTCTACTTATTTGGGCGGGGTTAAATCCCAGCCAGACTTTTCGGGCAAAAAATAGATAGAACCCCCCCATGGAAAAAATTTGCCAGCTGCAGAAAAAGTTTACCGCATTAACCATTTCGGTCATACTGCACAGCACTTTCCAAAAGTGCCCCGGGAAAAGGGGAAAAATAGGGGACCCTCATGAAAAGGGGGCACTTTGTCCCCTGAGAATCAAGAGAAAGCGTCTTCACCAAGCAGGCAGGAGCCGCTCGGGACAGTCGGGGCCCCCAAACGGGGCCACACCAACGTTCAAAATTTCCGTTCCGGGAGCACGGCGCGGCTTTCCGGGACATCATCAAAAGCACCGCTCCTGATTGGCTGCAAATTTAGGGCGGGGCAGCTGAATCTTCGGGACACTTTCATGAAACAAAACTTTTTCTAAAAGGGACCCAAAAAAAACAACACACCAAAAAAATTTCCCCTGAAACCAATCGAACACGAGAAGAGACAAGGAAAAGGGAAAAAAAAATGAACAAACCCTTTTGGGTTCACTAATGTTTCCCTAACAAAGAATAGGAATGCTTCTCCCATCTTGGGAAGTTCTAAAAAACAACAACAAAAAAAACCACCTTTTCGGGACATTTGGGACAAAAAGAGAAACAAAATTTAAATTTCAGCAGTATTTCAAAAGGGGAAGGGTTTTCCCAGGTACTTTTTTTGCCCTTTTTCAGTGTTAAATTTTCCCTCGGACGGGACTCTAACCCTACCTCCCCTTTTTTGCACCCTAAAAAAGGCCTGCCAAAACAGCTTTCCATTACTTAAAAAATCTTAAAAAAGTCCCTTTCTTGATAAAATTTTTTTAATTTTGTATAGAAATGTTTTTAAAATTTTTTTTTTGGGATTTTTTTTTTTTTAGTGGGAAGGGGAAAAATCCATTTTTTTACCAGGGGATTTTTTTTTTTAGCCACATTGGGCACAGTTTTTGGGTTTTGTCCCCCCGCTTTGCAATTCCTTGAAAGAAACAGATACTACATTTTGGGGGGCACTGTTTTATTTTCATGAGTTTAATTTTGCAAGTTTTTATTAGCTACTTTTTCCCATTTCGGGTGTCACAGGAGCCTCTTTCTGCCCTTTAAATTGTAAGTCGTTAATGCAAGGAAATTTTCTTCCCTTTTAAGGGGAACTAAAAAGCCCTTTGCTTGCTTTTCCCGGGGTTGGGGTCCCTAAAACCCCGGTCTTTCAGCCCCCAAACACTAAAGGGAGGGCAGAAGAACGGGAAAAGCCCAAAGGGTTTTGGGAAGGGGAAGCGCAAAAGTGATCGCACCTAAGGCCGATAACAAGCGGGGTTTAATTTTTTTTTTTTAATGAAACCCGTCCTTAAGGCCGCGGGAAAAGGGGGAACCCCGTGCTTTCCCCAAGGGGCTAAGTCCGGGCCCGCCATCCCCGGGGAGGACCAAGTGGGTGTGTGAATCCGTGAAAAAGTGTGTCCCCGCCGGGGGAACCCCCCCCCTTTCGAAAAGGCTGTACAGCCACTCCGGGGAAAAAGATCCCAAAATGATTTCGATGGGGAGGCTTGCTAACCCTGATTTTTCATTTTCCGCCGGGAGCTGGATTTTTTTGGGGGCGATCCCCTTTTCCCTTTTTCCCCAACAAAACCCGGGCGCAGCGGGTAGCGCGTTGGGTCTCTTTTTGGGTGGGTAGAAAGAGACGGGTAAAAAGGGGTCAAAACCGGGTGGAGATTTTTGAGGCGCGGGAAGCAAACGGCCCGGGCTGCTGGTGCTCGATTCCTTCGTGTCAAAAAAATAATATCAAGCAATTTGCCGGGAATCCCAATGGTCAAATTTCCCCAGAACAGCCTGCAGGGGAAACCCAATTGCCCTCAAAAAACGCGGGGCCCCCGATTTTAAAGAAAAAATTTTTTGCCTGCGAAGCCCCTTAAAAACCCACTTTTTTTTCCACCAGAGAGGTCCTGCGGGTAGGGGAAGCGAAGATTCCCCTCAACGGACAAGGCGAAAAACACAGGAGGCATTGTCTGCTTGCAAATAGAGCTTTAGCTACCCCCAAAGACGGGTGAAACACTATACTTGTAAAGAAACCTAATCCAGCTGACTGCTTTTGTGTGATAAAGGGAAGTCTGTGTTTCTTTTCCCCTCATTGAACTTTAGTATTTTCATGCTACATAAAAAAAACCCTTTTTTTTAAAAAACCAACATTTTTTCCCAACCAAGAGTCAAAAACCTGTTTCCTCGAGCATTGGGCTTGGTTTTTTTATACTTTCTTCTAAAAAAAAAATATTTTTTTGAAATTTAAGGGCAAAATTTTTTTATCCAGGGTGGGTTTTTGTTCCTGAGTCTGCTTTTGGTTTTGAGAAAAGGGGGTTTTTGTTTTGTTTGTTTTTTTTGTCCCTGGATAACATGAATTTATTAATTTTGGGCTTTCGAGTTCCTGATGAAATCAAGAAATTTTTCAAAATCCCTGCTGCAGTAACTCCTCTCATTTTAGTAAAAAGCCATTTAAAATTTAAATGGGAAATAATTTTGATCAAGAAACCTTAACCCTTTATTTCTTTTTTTAAATTTTTTTACCCCTTTTGCAAAACATTCAACTCCGGACTCCCTTTGGTAAAAGGGGACTGAATTTTTAAATTGCTTTAATTTTTCATTTGGGGAAAGGGGATATTTTCATTTTTGTTCTGTAACAAAAATTTTTTTTTCAAGCCCTTTAAAGGAAGGACTGGTTTCCCCTTTGAAAGATAGCGGGGTTTTTTTTTTTTTTTTTTTGTTTTTTTTTTTTTTTTTTTTTTTTTTTAAAAAAAAAAAAATTTAAAGGAATATGTGAAAGGTCAGATTTTGAAAGAAAACATCCAAATTCCAAGACAAAAAAAGAATTAACCAGTAAAAAAATGTCCTGGTTCAGCTTTTTAAAAGCAAATTTTTGCTTGGAAAATTTTTAACAAATCAGCTTTCTTTTTTAAAAAAGGCCTTTTCTGGCCCAAGGTTTTTTTTTAAAAAATTTTGGGTTTTTTTTTTTTTTTTTTTTTTTTTTGCTTTCTCTCTTTTTTAAAAAAAGAAAAAACCTAAAACCTGGCACCTGCCGGGTGCATAGAGGGGTTTTCCCCGGACTCCTGAGTCAGTTATTGATTTTACACTGGCTGCAGCCTGGGTTTAAACCAGACCAGAGTAAATTGATGCCCTGTGAGGGGAAAGACCCCAAATTTGAATAGCAAAACCTCCTGAAACCCCTGCTGTAAAAAAACCCAAAGGGGCAGGGGTGGATGGAAAATTCAGAAAGAAGCACATTTTTTGAAGCACTGCCCCAAAACCAGCTAGATACAGAAAAATTCTAATTTTTGGGGTTAAAAACCCAACTGTGCCCCTTTTTAAAATTAACCTTCAGAAAGGCGGGATATAGTTGAGTTAAAGATTTTGGGAGCGGGGTTCCCAAGAAAGCAGGGGACACCTCTTTTTTGGTGTAGGCACAAATTTTTTTCCCAACCCAACCCGGGCTACACTTAAAGAACACTGTTCTGTTGCATAAAGAAGGGGTTCTTTAAAGTTCGGTATCATCTGTTTTCCCTTCTTGCCCAACCCAACAACATTCTCACGGCCCCTTTTTCAGCAAATATCCCCCCAAAATTGGGGCTCTGTTGCATAGTTTTGGGGTTGTGCTTTAATTCTTCTTGTGTCCATTTGTTACCCCCTGAAAGTGAATACCGGGTTAATACTTCCCTGAAATTTTAATATTTTTTGGAAAAGCAGGTGGAAAAAATTGAAAGGGGTCAGACAATTTAGATAGCGTTACTCTATGGGGAGAGAAAAAATTTTGTGGGGGTATTTTTCTTAACCAAAAGGAACAAATCTAATCCCCTTTTTTAATCGGGTACTGCCCACTTTAATGTTAAATTTAAAACCACAATCTAATCTGTGTCATTTTCCCCTCCCTTTTCCCCAAAACTGTTAAAAAAAGCTGAAAAAAAATTTTGATAAAAAAATAAGGGCCCAGATTTTTCCCCCTTTCTTTTTTTTTTTAAAAACTGAGAATTTCCCGGGAAATTAAAAAACAAAACAAAAAACCAAAACACCCCCAAAAAATAAAAAAAAAAAAACCCCAAAAACCACCCAACCCCCTGAATTTTTCCATTTTTCCCCCTTTTCCTTTAGATACATTTAACCCGTGCTTTCGTACCTAGTAGGAAAAATTTCTCTACCCCTTTTGGGTTTTTTTTTAGGCCTGAGTAGCAGTGTTTTTGGTAGGGGGTTTTTGGACCTAAATGCCCTTTTTGGAAAAAAATTTTCCTTAAAAAACCATTTAATATTTGGGGACTTTCATCTACAGTTCTCACAGGGGCACCCACAGGATGGATGCTGGGGGAATGTTTCGAAAATTTCTTCATTTGCATGGTTTGCCTTAATACGGGGGCCTCAAATTACGAGCTGAGCCGCCCTTCTGACCCCCAAAATCACCGCAGGTGCAAGTGTTAAAATAGTGTTTTCTGGTATTTAAATTTTTCACACTCCGGTCTTGAAGGGCGGGAAAAAAACCTGGCCCCAGTTTCCTCTTTCCTATGGGAAGACAAACCCCCAAAACCCAAAAACCCAAAAACCAAAAACAAAAAACCCCAAAGGGTCACGGGTTTTGGGTTTTCCTTTTTTTCCCCCCCACGGGAGGGCCGAGCCCCAAACCGAGTCACCCACCAAAGGTTTTTTGTGTCGGGTTCTGCCAGCCGGGGCCCCTGCTTTTTTGACTTCAGGAAAATTAGGGATGATTCTTCCCGTTTTTCAGGGCAGATGGGGGTATGGCTCTTTAATCCCGTTTTTTTAAAAACCTTTTTTGGGTAAAAAAGGGAAAAAAAGTTGGGAGAATTAAAAAACCACGGAAGGAACCCCCAGGAGGAAGGGGGAGTCACAGTCTGGGTTTGGGGTGTGGGATGTGGGGTTGCCCATTTTCCATCATTTCCTCTGAATTCCTTTTTCCTTTCCTCATCACTCCTGTTCTTTCTCACTGACAGTTTTTTGGAGTTTTTTCTCCAGCCCGATTCCCAAAGACTTTCCACTATGTTGCCAAAAAAAATCAGGGTGAATGAAAGTCCTAACACTGTTTTTGTAGTATTACAAGTAGGGATTCCTTTACTCCAGGCCAGGGTGCTCCACCCCAAGGGACATTACTTTTTAAAAATTTTTTACTTAAAAGGGATATAAAATTTTTGCAAAGGAAATTCCCCCCTTTTATTTTTTGGGTTCCCAGAGACATAATTTTTTTATAATTATTTTTTTAAACTTCTAGTATTATTGATTTTTCAAATTCTCATTCTAATTAAATCCACAAACTTTTTGGTTTTTCTTTTTTTTCCCGACAGGAGACTCCAGAACATGTTGAATTTTTTTTGTTAGCTCTTCTTTTTCTTCTGGTTACTTCAAAATGCCTTGGAGGGGTACAAAAATTTTGGGTTCCAGGGGTCCAGCCTTTAACGCCCAGGCTTTGTTCATTTAAGCTTATTAAAGGGTTTTTTTCCCCATAACCCTTTAAAATTTTTGGGGGGTCTAATAAACCCCACCTAAACCAAAAACATCCCCGTAAAAGAAAACTTAGCTACTGCTGGCTAAAAAGGAAAATTAAATCCCGCTAAAGACTAAGAAACCACTTAGGGGTTTTTAAAACAATTTAAAGAAAAAGTTAAATAAAACCAATAATTTAGGAAAGTTTTTCGCATTTTTTCCCAAAAAGTACAGGCCAAGGGGGAAATGGGTATTTCACTTGGGGTCTGGGGCTCACTCATTTTGTTTTACTGGCTTTTCTTTGAGAACTGAAACCTGAGGGCCATGTCTCCTACTTCAAGATTCTCAGGGGTGAGGGGAGCCACAGAACAGGGCTCCCAAAACCACAGCGAAAAACAAAGGGGACACAGGGTGATAAAATAAAAATAGGGAACACCCCGGCGCCCCCCCCCCAGGGGGCCCCACCGAAAAAAAGGAAAATTTTAAAAAAAGCAAAATGAAGGAAAAGTTTTCATTTTGGGCTGAAGCAAAGGACTCCCCTGAAACCCCCAATTTAAAAATCTGGGTCCCGTCCCCAGGCTTTAAGGTTTTCAGTTTCAAGCTTATTTTTGGAATTCTTAGGAAGAAAATAAAATCCAAAGGCGGGGGGAAAAAGGGGTTTTACCCTTTACATTCCCCACCCCCCAACCCAAGGGGTGGGGGCATCCAAAGGGGAAAAAAGTAAATGCCCGGGTTTTTCCCAAATCAATGCTGCCCTTTGGAAAAATGAAGGAAGCAAACAAATTTTGGGGGAAAAAACAAAAAACACATTATGAAAATTAAAAAGACAAAAAACAAGTAAACCCCTATAATAAAAAAATAAAACCCTTTTAAAAACAAAATTTAAAACATAAACACCCAAAAAATCTTGCATTCATTTTAAAAAAACAATTACATAAATTAATTTGAAAAAAGAAAACAAATGTTTAAAAAAAAAAGGGAAAAAGGGTCATCTGGAAAAGTTAAACCTTTACAAAAGGTTTTTTTACAAAAGGGAATTAAATAAAGCCATTAATTTCCCTATTCCATCTAAAGGGCCCGTTGCCCCAAAATTCTAAGCCTTGACAAAAAACTCTCCCCCTTTTCCCGCAGGGGAAAGGATTTTTCATAGAAGTGTTCCCTTTCCCTAATTGTGGGAGTCATTCCCCGGGGAAATAAGAAAACAACCCCCAAAAATTTAATTTTTTTATTTCAAATTCCAATTTTTCCAAATTTTTTCTTTTCTGAATTTCTGTCTGGTTTGGGGGGTGACAAATTTTTTAAATTTTTTGATTATAACCCAAAAAAACCCAAAAAAGCAACCCCTAAACCTAAGTTTTTTAATCAAAACCCTTTTTAATAAAATAATAGAAAAGCAATCTCATTAGTTTTTTTCCCCCCCTTTAAAATTTTTAAACCCCCTTGGAAAACCCCCAAAAATTAAGCCCCTTTTTCCTTTGGGGAGATTTTCCCCCCCCAAAAAAGAGTAAAAAGTTTTCCCTTTTTTAAAACCCCAAAGAAAAAAAACTTTTAAATTCCCCAATTAATAGGTTAAAAACCAAAAAAGAAATGTTTTTTTTTAAAAAAACCCCTTTTTCCCCCCCCCCCCCCCAAATTTTTTTCAATTTTTTCAAAAAAACTTGGGGGAAAAATTCCCCCAACTTTTCCCGCACCTTTTGGGAAAAAAATCTTTCCAAATCAAAACCACCTTTCTGGGGGGAAAATTTATTACTCAAAAAAACCTTAGGAGAAAAAAGGGCCCCCCCTTGACCCTGTCCCCTTTTCCCCCTTTTTTCCTTCCCCCAGTAAAGGCCCAACCCCTTTTTTGGATTCCATTTTAAAGAAATTTTTGGTTTGTTTCCAAAAGGGGGGAAAAAAGGGAAAAAAATATTTTGGAAAAACTTTAAAACCTTTTTGGGAACTATTTCCCACCTTTGGTCCCCAAGCCAACCTTTTTAAAAATGAAAACCCAGAAAAAAAAAAATGAAATCCCCAAAACTATTAAAAAATGAGCATGGAAAAAAAACTCCCCCCCTAATTTTTTTCACAATTCCCAATAAAATCTTTTTTAAAATTCAACTTTTTTTAAAATTCAAGGAGTTAGGGATTAATAAAAATTTCCCTCATTTTAAAAGGTTTTAAAACCCGGTTTGCCCCAGAACCCAAAGACCTTTTCGCTTTGGAAACCCTTCCAAACCCCCACCTGACCCCCCCATATCCTGGTTTTAAAATCCCGTGGGTTTCTATTTTTTTGATAACCCCTTTTCAAAATGGCGAAGGTTTTACAAAAACCCCGACACCCCAAAAAACCGGGTTTTTCCTCCCTCTCTACTTCAGGGGGGAGGAAAAAGGGGGGGGGGGAAGGGGACACTTGGGCCCCCCCCTTCTCCTGAAAACCCCTCCTCACCCTCGTGGGGCCCCGGGCCAGGTTTTCCCCCGGCAGGGTTCCCCCCCCGCCCAAGGGGCCCCTGGGGGGGAAACCCCCCGTTTCCCCCAGGGCCCGGAAAAACCGAAAAGACTTTTCCCGGGGGGCCCTTCTTTTAAATTTTGTTTCCCAGGGGGCGGCCTTTCCCCAGCCCACACCAATCCAACTTTTGGCACTTTTTAATTTACCACTAAAAACAAAAAAAAACCCCAATTTTTTTAAACCACCAGCCCATTTAAACCCTTCTAACCCCCAGTAAACCCCCAAATTTTCTTTAAATTTGAAAGAATCTTTTCCCCCAAAAACAAGGGCCCAGGCTGGCCCCCTCTGTTGTGTCAAAACCCTTTTTAAAGGAGAAAAAACTTAAATTTTTCCCGGTTTCCAAATTCTGGTTCCAGAATTTTTTTTTGGGCCCTTAAACCCCCACGTTTTTGAAAAATTTTCTGAATGGGGTTCAGAAATTTTGGGGGTTGGGTGATCCCTTTCCCCCGGGTTTTCCCCCAGGGTTTGGAAATTAAATCTTTTCCAAACAAAAGAAAATTTTACAAAAAGGGGAAAAACGGCCCTTTCCAAAACCCCAAGAAAAAGGGGCCTTTTCCCTTTTTTCCACTTTTTTTCCCCCCCAGGTCCCCCCTTTTGGTTCCCCCGGAAATCCCAAAGTCTTTTTTTCCCTTCCCTTTTTTAAAAGGGGGAAAAAAAAAGGAAAAAAATTAAATGGAAAATCTAAACACCCAGCAAGTTTAGGAAAAAGGACCCCTCCAATTTCCAAACGAACCAAAAAACCCCCAAATTTTGGGGCTTTTAGCTTTAAAAAACTGACAAAAAAAAAAAAATTCCTTTTTTAAATTCATAAGGGAATAAAAAAAAGGAAGGTATTTTAACTTTTATTAGGTTTTTAAAAACTAACTCACCTCCCGCGGGCCCGGACCAAAGAGTTTTTGGGCCCTTTTACCCCCCCAATTTTTTCCTTCAAATTTGGGGGCAGGCCCGGGGGAGGGGGGAAAACAATGAGCTGCCCCGGGGGAAAAAAAAGGGGCCCCCCGGGGCCAAAATCATTTTTAGGAAACCGCATTTTTCTTTGGAAAAAAAATTTCCCCAAAAAGGGTGGGGTTTCTCCCCTTTGGGACCCCGCCACTTTAATCCCCTTGGGCAAAACTTTCAAAAATTTTTCAAATGCCCTTCCAGCAAAAATTTTCCTGCCCGGGCCCGAGAAGCCCACCCGTTTTCCACCCGGAAAAGCCTTTTTTGGGGTCCCCAGGAGGGGTTTTTATTGGGGGGGGGAGCAATTGGCCCTTTCTCCAGAAACCCAAGGGGCAAAATAAAAAAGTTTTCCCCCTAGGCCTGGCCCCGCATTCCGAAACCCCCTGGGGTTTCCGCCCCAAAACCAAAAAGGGGGGAAAAATACCAAACCCCTTGAAAATTTAAACCTGGCTTCCAAAAGGAAAAAAAAACATTCATTTTTTCCCCGAACCCCCCAGGGGCGCCCTTCACAAAGGGGCACCCCCAATCACATTCCTTGGGACTTCTTAAAAACCTGGGACAAACCCGGCCCTTCCCCCCCTCTCACGTTCCCCAGGCTCAAAACCCCTTGGGGCAAAACCCAAAACCCCTGCCATTTTTTGGCTTAAATTTTTAAAAATGGGGTCCCCGGGAAGGGGCAAGGCCCCCCCATGCTTCCGGGGCTCCCGCAACCCAAAACCTTTTCCCCAGCCAAAAAACTTGGGGCCTCTTGCCCGGGATGGGGTTTTTTGAAAGGTTTCTTCACCCCAACCCCCATTTCAGGGTTTCCCCCACCCGGGCCCCTTTTTGAATTCCTTTTACTGGGAAAAATTTCCTGCCACCCCAAAAGACCCAAAACCCGGGAGGAAAATTAAATTTTTGCAAACCAATTTGGGTTTTGGTTAGCCCGGGAAAAGGCAATGGGGGGAATTTTTAAACCCTTTTTTTTTTCAACCCAAGGGGGTTCTTTTTTTCAGGTTTTTGGGGAAAGGCCAAAAAAAAGGGGGCCCTTTTTTTTATCAAGGGGAAACCATGACAAAGGGGGAAAAACCCATTCCCGAGGGGATGAAACCCCAAAACACAAGGGCAGGTTTAGGGAATTAAACAAAAACCTTTCCCTTCCAATCCCCCAAACATACCCAAAAACCCCCAAATGGCCCTTTAAAATTTTTAAACCCCCAAAAATTAAAAAAATTTACCGTTTTTCTTTGAAAAAAAGAGGGATTTTTAAACTCGAGTTTAGGGTTTTAAAAAAACCGTTTTTATTGGAAAAGGCCATCCTCCTGCAATGGAACCCCAAAAAAGTTGGTCAAAAGGCCTTTTTTGTCCTCTCCAAATTTTTTTGCAGAAAAATTAGGAAAGGCCAGAACCCCCCAAAAAAAAAAAAAAGAAAAACCAAAAACAGTTGCCCTTTCAGTTTTCTTTTTTTTCCCCAACCTTCGGTTTTTAACCCCTCTCTTTGTTTTCCCCCCAATTGGAAGGGTTTCAGGCCTTTTGGGGAAAAAAAATTTTTTAAGGGGGAACAAAAAAAAAACCCCCCTTCCCCTTTGTTTCCCCCTTTTCCCCCCTTTTTTCCCCCCTAAAACTTGGCTTTACCCAAAAAAAGAAACCCCCCATTCCCCTTTAAGCTCCCAAGCCTCCAAGGCATTTTTTCTTCCCCACAAAAGGGGGGTTTTTAGAAATTTAAATTGGGGTTTTTTCCCCCCCCCCCCCCCCCCCCCAACCCCCCCCCCCTTTTCCCCGGCCCCCCAAACAAAAAAAGGAAAAAACCCCAAAAAAAATTGAAGGCCCCCCCCAACCCCCGCTTTTCCAAACAAAAACCAAGAAAAAACTTAAGGGCCCCTTTTTTTTTAGGCTTTAATTTCAAAAAAAAAGGGGGGGTGAAAAAAAAAGGTTTTCGGGGGGAAAAGGGAATTTTTAAATTTTTTCTAAAACATCAGCCAAAAAGCCCCCTTTGGGGTTGGCTCTGTTTGGGAAAAAATTTTTTAAACCCTTAAAAAAAGGGGCTTTTTAACCCCAAATTTTTTTTTAGGAAATGAATTTTGGTTCCAAAGGGACCCACATTTTTCCCAAGCCCCTGGTTTAAAAAACAATTCCATCCCCCCTTTTCAAGTGCACCCCCAAACCCCCTTTTTGGTTTTCTCCCCCCAAGGTTTTTCAAAAAACTTTTCCCCCCAAAAAAAAAAAAAAAAATAGCCCCCTTTTTTTCAAATTTTTTCCCCCCCTCTCTTTCCGGGAATTTTTAAAAATTTTGGTTAAAAACCAATTCAAAAAGGAAATTTTTTCCCCTCCAAAAAAAAAAATTTTTTTTTCCCTTTGGGAAAAAGGAAAATTTTCCTGGGAAAAGGGAACAGAAAAAATGTGGAACCTCATTCAAACACACATTTAGTTACATCCCCAAAATATTTTTTATGAAAATGGGTGCCTTTGGCAACAAGAGACACCTGCAAAAACCGTCCTTTTTTCGGGCTCCAAATTCTCAATTTACTTCACTTCCATGTTTAAAAAACCCCCCAAATTTTAATGGTCCAATCAAAAAAGGAAAATGGCAATTCTTGAAATATCCCTAAGGGAAATTTTTTTCTGCTAATTTTTGAAACTCAAATGAATGCCCTTAATGAAGCTAATTTTCCCGTGCAAAAAAAAACTTTTGAAAAAGAAAGGGGGAATGAATAAAAAAAGGGATTCATAGAACCAAAAGCAAATTCCTGAAAGGGTCAAGTAAGTTAAATTGGGGACGGGGGGCAAAAACTTTAAAAAGGGGTTTCCCTGCCTGCCCCCCCCCCGGGAAAAAGTTTTTTAAAGCTTTTTTATACAAAAATTTCCCCCCGTTTTGGGAAACCCTTTCCACTGAAAATTTTTTTTGTCATTCCCAAAACACAGCTCAAATGAACTCAAAAAGTCCATGAGAAATTTTTAAAACATCACTGGGAAAAGGGAAAAACAGACATTTTTTAACTGGAAAAATGTTGCTTCCTCTTCCGAGGTTTTCCCCCTTTTATGCAACAAAGGGAAAAGGGCCTTGGTTTAGCCCAGTCCCAAAAGGGTGTAATGGGATTTTTTCCTTGTGAGACAAGATGAACAGACTAAGAGACAGTGACAAACTGCTTTGAAATTTTTAAACCTTCCCCCGAGAGGAAACTCTGTCGTGTAAGGGGTTTTCCTTGCAGCATTTCTAATCGCCCCATGCCAAGGGGCCAAAAAATCTACTTTTGGTCCCTATTTATCCTTTTTCACAAAACTCCGGCCATCCATTTAGCTTTCCCCCCATCGAAAACCCCCCTTTTCTGCTCCCGAAGTCAACTGAGCACAGAGGCCCAAAAACGGGTGAGGAGGAAACCCAAGGTGTAAAAGCCCGCTTGAATCAAGAAACCAAGCTAAGGATTTTCCCCCCTAGATCCCGAAATGTGGTGTTAAATCAGCTGGGAAAAAAACCCCAAACTCTGTTTCCTCAGGACACAAAATGAGGAAATATGGAAACCCTTTACTTAAAGAAACCCCACATTTTCACTCAGTGGGCCCTTTATTCACTTAAAAATTTTTAAAAACTGGGGCTCCCACCCTCTGGAAGGGTCACCCCACAAACCCCAAAACCATTCTTGACACCTTTTTCTCTCAAGGGGCCCCTTCCCGCAAAACCACTTTCACTCTTAGCTTGCAGCATGCCCGCCCCAAAACCAAAAAAATTTCCCCCAGGCACCGCTCTTTGGGGAACTGGGGGTCGTCCTAAGCAGGCCCCCCCGCCCCAAACCCCCGGAAAGCTGTGCCACCAAGAAAGAGGGAACCCACCCCCCGTTTTTACAGATCCATCCATTCCAAGAAAATGTTTTTACTTTTTAAAATCCTGGAATAAAAGGTTGGGGTGAAAGGGAAAAAATTTTGTGGGTTTTCAGGCACTGAAGATAAAAAAACAAACCGGAGGGTAAAAATTTTAAATTTCCGATTTCATCACCAAGAAAGGAAATTCTCTAAAGGACCTCAGTTCTAGCTGAAAGGTGACAGTGGGGGGGAAAACAGTGGGTTTTTCAAGAGAAGGGGCTGCTGGGTTCAAACAGTAGTAGAGCATTTTTTTTTTAGGTGAAAAAACATATTACCTCTCGAAAAAGAAATGGCAAATGTTTTTCAGACTTTTCCCCCAAAAAACAGACAGAATGACTTTTTGCTGCAGGGCCCTGGGGTCCTCCATCCAAGGGGACCGACAAAACATTTGCCCTTATTTTTAAAAATTCCCGCTAAAACCCGCATTTTTCTTTTACAGCAAAAGGGAAAGCATACGACAGGCCCCCAAACAAACACACAGAGGCAAAGTTGAGAAAAGTAAAAAAAATTTTTAAAAAAAGAGTACCCAAAAACAGTTTTAAAAAATGGTGGGGCCCCCCACCTAAGACACTCCCTTTCTTCTTTTTATGTTCCCCTCAAAAGCAATACAGAAACCAAAACTTTTGAAAATGAAATCACTCCTTTTTTTACCAGCTTTCCCAGAAGCACCTTTGCACAAAAATTTAGAAGCACCAAGGGATCCCCTTTTCCTCTCGCAATAGGGTGCTATCTCTCCTCCCCCGCCATACAACTTTCTTTAATGACACGCCCTTTAAAAACCCCCTCCGTCCATGATTTTCCCAAATTTTCCAGAGTTTTTTTCCCCAAAAGGGGAGCCCGAAAGAAAGGGAAAAGAATGGCATGGAGATGAATTGCCTTCCCAAAAATTAAACCCTTTCCAAAAAAAACTACAGTTTTTCTTTTCCAGGGGGAAAGTTAATGAAAACAAAAAAAGGAAGAGGCTTTCCCCCTAAATTAAAGCCCCACATGGAAGGCCAAAGCTCTAATGAGAAAGGCCCATCCCCTGAAAACCGAAAAATGTTTTTGATGGCAAGAAAATGAAAAATGCAGGGGAAAAAATTTCTCTGATGCTTTTCAGCACATAATAAAACCCCAGAAAATACGTTCAACTTAAAAAAAAAAAAAAAAAAACCCAACCAACCCCAAAACCCAAAAAAACCCCTTTAGGTAGTGAACCCTTTGGGGCGTTTTTTAGTCAACAAAGGGGTAACCCAGGTTTTTCAAAAGAGGGTTTTCCCAACAATGCATGCCAGAAAAAAATTAATGCAAACAAAAAAGCACTCTCCTCCCAATACTTATAAAATTTAAAAAAAAAAAAACCCCAAAACTCAATTCTCCCGCCGAACTGAAGAGGTTTTTTTTTTAACCTTTTTTTTTGCAGTAAAATAAAAGAAAAAGTTCACAAGATAGTACAAGAACTACTTACCCTGTCTAAATAAATTAATAATAATTTGGTGCATCTTTTCCCCCTTTCAACGAGGAGTTCAATGACAAAATTTAAATTTCCTTTTTTCTGTTTTAGGAACTCCTTTTTTTAGGCCACCAAAAAAAGACATTTAAAACCATTAACCTGAAATCTGTTGCCCAAAAAGATCAGAATTTAACATGGGTTTAGGTTTTCCCGGAAACAGAGCCCACCAATACCAAACCCGCCCCGGTTTTTTACACCCTCAGAGACAAATCCCTTTACAGACAACCCGCCCCAAAACCTGCTGGCTCAAACAAATAAAATTTAAAAGCATGACTTTTTTCTTTTCAGTTTGCAAAAAACAAACCCTTAAAACAAACAGCCTCCGGGGAAAACCCAACAAAAATTGGGGGCCCAAATTTTTTTCCAATGGCCTTAAATTTATCACACTATTGCCATTCAAAACACATTTGCAAGCACCCAAAGGGATTTTGTTCCTGTGAAAAAAACACAAAAAAATTTTGGAACCCTTAAGGGAAATTTTAAAGGAAATTGGAATTTTTTTAAAACAACGTTTTTCTCTCCTTTTAGGGAAAACAAAGGGGAAAAAAAACAGGGATTACAGAAAAAATGCCATCCTAAAAGGATCGTTAATGTTACCCGCAAAAAAAAAATCTTTCCACTTCTTAACTTGGGGGACTTTTTGATTTTTCAACTCTAAAGAAAATCCTTGAACAGTTTAAATTTTTCGCTGTTTTTCCCGGCCTTTAAAAAAAAATAATCCGCTCCAAGGAATTTTATGGATATGCCCTGAGTTCCTGAGACTTCTCTCTAACAAAAATTACAAAGCAAAGGTACTTCCAAGGGATTAGAACTACCAAAGGGAAAAATCAGGGGGATTTGGGTGTCAACCCAAAAAAGAGCTTTCAAAAAATCCTTTTAAACTGTAGCCCCCAAAGAGCGTCCCAAAAAAGATGGGGGAAGGGTAATAAAATCTGTGATTTTAGGGAAAAGCCTTTACAGGAAAAAATCACCTGGAAAAACCCAAAAACCCCCAGCCAAAAGCTCCACACCAGAGGGGAAAGGCACTCAAAAAACTCAAAATTTTGGGGTGATTTACACTTTCCTTTTCCCCCTGGGCAGTAACAAAACCGCTGTAAAAGACCGTTCCCAAAAACCCCTGGGAAAAAAAACAGCAGCAAAAAAAGGGGAAGCCATTTATTCCTACAGTGGGAAAATCAGCCCAACAGGGGAGCTTTTGCGCCGGAAAAATTTAAAAAAACACCTTTGGCCCCTCACCCACCCATCGCCAAGAGCACAGCAGCCCACCAGCCCCCTGCAGGGGGTCCAAAAGAAAAAATTTTGGGGCAACAGAAGGCCCATACAAATCTCAGATGCCACATTGGGTTAAATTTTTTAATTCCAAAAACCCAAAGAGGGGCCCCGGGGGGGGCCCTGGACACGTCTACAAAGACTGGAAAATAAAAATCTTTCTTGTTTTTCCACATTGCCTTTTTGATCCTCAAAAAACTCTTTCTTTCTCCCGTTCTCAAAAATCCTTATTTGAATCTATTTTAGGCCCCCTTTTTTTTGAAAAAAAAAGAAATGATTTTCCCCCTGAGAAAAAAAGGGAAAAAGGGGGCCCGGGAAATAGAGAGACCCGGAGGGCTTTCCCGGTCCTGCTCCTTGGGGGAAGGCAAGACACTTACCAAATGAACGTGATACACCTTCTAAAACAGAATTTTAAAAATTTTGGAAACAGTACGAAGACAGAAGGAATTTTAACCCCCCTGTCTGAAAAACATTTGGAGCTTGCCCGACTTCACACTTTACGTACACCAGTAAAAAAACCTGGCCTGTTGTTCTGGAAAGGGGAAATGGGGTTTGGCTTAACCCCCTTTGGGAATTTTTTCCAGTCCCAAAAATATTTTGTCACAGGGGCTCCCACACTCACAAAAACTCCCCGAAAGGAACAAAATGAAAAATCACTTCAAAAAAGGAGAAACCATTTTCCAGCAGGGGAAAAATGCAAGGGCCCCCCTCTCTGGGGGGTGAGCTGTAGTCATTTGGGGAACCCAAAAACACACAACAACAACAAGACAGGCAACCCCCAAAACAGGGGACCTGCAAAATGAACCCGGTTTTTTACAGGCCCCCTTTAAACTTACCTTGGCAGGAAAACCCGGGAAAAGGGGAGAAACTCAAGGAGACAGACAAAGGGAAAGGGAAAACAAAACCCCCGGCGAGTGTTTGTTGTCTATAAAATTAACACAGCTCTAACAACAAGAAGTTTTAGAAACCTAAATTATTTCCCCAAATCTCCCTCCTTTTTCCCTTTTTTTGCTCCCCGGAAGATTTGCTACTCCCAAAAGGCTGGATTTTTTTCAAGGGGTGGGGGAAGGGCCCGGGTTCAGGGGGCAAATGGGAAAGGGATCATCTCCTTTCCAGAGGGTCATAGATCTTGACAAGAAAACCCGATTTTTTTTTTTTGTTTTTTAGAAAGGCCCCACAGAATCTTCTTCATTTGTAACTATCAGGCTTTAGGAAGTGCCATTAGGGAAACCCGTTCCCGCCCCTTTAGAGGCCAACCCCCTTGACATGGCAGGAATGCAAAAGGAAATCCCCTCATCAAATTTTTGGGCACCTAAAAGGTACAGGTGCAAATCCCAATTCCCGTAATTTAGCTACTTAATAGTCCAAGGGAAAAGGGGGAGGAAAACCTCCCAGGACAGTTTTTTGTTTAACTGTGCCTTTTGGGCCAAATACTCCACTGAACAGATACCAAAACTCACAGTTAAAAAAAGGGGGCCCCTTTTTCAACCCAGTACCATTTTAAAAACAAAAAAAATCCATCTATCCTTTTCCAATGGAAAGATAAAATCATAGGCCCCACAAAAAGGGCCCGGAAAATGATGATTAAACTTAAAGTTCAGAAACTATTTTCCAGGTGCCACCCGGCTGGGGGGGGGGAACTTTTTTTCAAAAAAGCCCCAGAATTTTTTAAGCCTTTAATGAAAAAAAAACACCCCCCCCAATGCTGGGGCCCCTGGGGAACCCAAAAAAAGGGGGGGCCCCCCCTCTAAATTTTAAAAAAACCAAACCACTTTTTTCCTTGGAAAAAGGGGGGAAACTTTTCCCCTTTTTAAACTTATTCTGGAGCTCCAAAAGGGTTTCCCGGTTTCCAAAAAAACCAAAAAAAGGGTTTTTTGGGGCCCTTGGTTGAAATTTTTTTCCTCCTCCTTTATATTCCCTAAAACAGAGGGAGCCCAACAGCTTTGATTCGGTGTTTTGCTCTGGGAAAAGACAAACATGTGAACGACAGTGTGTCACAAATTATTTAAATTTTTATTTTAAATTTTTTAAATCTATCCGCTAAAACTAAGGAAAATCATCAACATTGGGTAGAAATGGGTTTTTTGATTGCTAAAAAATAAAAATTTGAGAGGGCTAATTTGACAATCCATAAATTTTGTAACCATGATTTCCACCATGGGTAAAAAACAAACAGCAAGCAACTTTCTGTCTGCAAAACCAGGGGTTTTTTCTATTTTAAAAACTCTTTAAGAAAAATTAAAAAAACCGCCAGAGCCACCTTTTTTGCTGATGTAAAGACAAAAAATGTAAGGAACTTTTTTTCAGGGTACAAGGCCGCTCCCCTTTTTCAGCAGGCCAAAGTTCAGGCTTGTCCCCCAAAAAACCCAAAAAAATGCTTGGGACATCACAGTTACTTTTCCACTCACCGAAGCAAGGGCCCTTTTCTGATCTAGATGCAATTTTACCTTAAAAGGGCAAGGAAAAATTTAAAAAGATGTTTTTAGAAAACGTCTTTTGTGAAGAATCCAAAAGAAAGAGTCAAATCCCACCCCAAAAAAAGCATTTTTTTTCCCCGGGTTCTCTCCATTTGCAACAATTCTTTTTTAAATTCAAGCAAGAAAAAGCCAATAGACCAAAGGGTTAAACCCTTTTTTTTTCCCGTCATTGAAAAAGGGAAGCATCAAAAACTTTTTAAATTTCAGAATTTTTTAAAAAAAAAGTTGCCCTTTTCCCCCAGTTCTGGGGACAACTGCAAAAGTTTTTAATGAGACTTCCAGAAAACTCTGCCACTCGCAATTTTTTTAAAATGCTTTTTTAAAACCCGCAAACTGAGGGAAAATTTCAACCCCCCTGCCACGGGCCCAAACCCTTTCAAGGAAAAAAAACCCCCCGCAGGTTTAATCACAAAGCTCCCACATCCCCAAAAGAGAGCTAAAAGGGCCCCCCCTTTTTTGGCTGAAGCTTTGACAAAGACCTACCCCCCCCTCCTATTTTCTTAAAAGGGCCCTTTTTATTTCAAATCAACTCAATTACTTAGGGATAGCATTTAACAACCCCGTTGGGTTTCCCAAAAACCCGAAACCCAAAGCCCTGCAAAAAAACCTCTACTTTCTTGTCTGGTGAGTCCCCCAGCCCCGACTTTTTTTTGGGGAAAAATAATAAACAACCCCGGGAAAAAATTTTCCACTGCACAAAGATTCGCATTTTAAAAATTTTTGGCAAAAAGCACAGCAACCCTTTTTCCCGAGTGCACAAAACCCGGGAAAAGGGAAAAAAATGGACCCTCAGTGACAAGGGCAAATTTGTCCCCGCTGAGAATTTAAAAAGAAGCTCTTGCACCCCCAAAAACACGGCAGGGGCCGGGTCTGGACAGTCAGGGGTTTCCCCCGCGCCACAACCCAAAATTTTATTCCGTTACCGGAGCACAAGGGGCGGGCAGTTTTTCCGTGACATCATCGAGCAGCCGCTCCTGATTGGTTTCAAATTTATTCGGGGCAGCTGGGAACTTCGGACACTTTATGAAACAAAACAAATTTTGAAAGGGCCCCCAAAAATACAAACACACCAAACAAGTAAGCCCTGTATGCCAATCTGAACACGAGAAGAAACAAGGACGTGAAGGAACCAAAAAAGGGAAAATAACCTTTTGGTTCACTAATTTCTTCCCAACTAAGAATAGGGAAACTTCTCCCAAACTTAAGAAATTTTTAAAACAAGCAACAAAGAAAACCACCATTTCAGGGGACATTTCCCAGGACAAAAAGAGAAACAGAATTAATTTCAGCAGGGATTTCAAAGGGGGAATGGTTTTTAGTTTAAATTCTTTCCCACTTCCCGTGTTAATTTCCCTCTGACTGACTCTAAGCCTACCTCCCTTTTTTGGGATCCTTTAAAGGGAAAGGGCCCGCCAGACAGCATCCCTGAAATTCAAAACTTAAAGAAGTACCTTCTTATCATGTTTTTTCCTTGTATTGTAATGGTTTTTAAAATTTTTTTTTTGGGGTTTTTTTTTTTAGGGGGGGATTATCCATTTTTTTACCAGAGGAAAAGGTTTTTTCCAAAAGTTTTTCACAGCTTTTTGGGTTTGGGCCCCCCGGCTTTTCAAGTCGCTTGTTTGAAACAGATACACAGTTTTTGGGGGAGCTGTTTTATTTTTATGAGCTAATTTTGCAAGTAATTTTTTTTTGCTACCCCTGCCCCAAATTTAGGGGCACATGAGACTCATTTTTGCTCCTTTTTAAAATTGGGAAGTCGTTAAAAGCAGAGGGAAATTTTTTTGCTCTTAAAAGGAACTAAAAAGTCCTGCTTGCTTTTCCTGGGGTTGGGGCCCCGAAACAGGTCTTTCATCCCCAAAACTAAAGGGATGGCAAAGTAGCTGGACACCCCAGGCGTTTGGGGAACTTGGGAAACTGCAGAAAGTGAGTCTGCCCTCTTAAGGAAACCCATACTAAAACTGGGTTTAAATTTTTTTTTTTAAAGCACGTCGTCCTTAACCGCTTGGGAAAAAAGGGGGAGTCGTCTGTTTTCCCGTGCTATAACCGCCTCCCCCTCCAGGGAGGAAACAATGGGGGTGTGTAAACCGTGACAGTGTGTCGGGCCGTCAGGGAACCCTTTCCCGTTTGCAGGCTGGGACAGCCCCTCGCAGGGAAAATACAAAAAATTTCCATGGAGGCTTTTCTAGATCTTTTGCTTAAAAATTTTCCGCCAGAGCTGGGTGTTTTTTTCGGGCGATACCTCGTTCTTGGGTTTCCCCACAACCAACCAAAAAAACCCCGCTTTTAGCTGCCGTGGCGGTTCTTCTTTGGGGGGGTATGAAGGGGTGGGGCGGGGGACCAAGGGGCCCCCAACCTGGTGGAAGTTTTGGGGCGCAGGACAAACTGGCCGGGTGCTGTTGCTTCGCCTTCCTTCGTGTCAAAAAAAAATAAAAACCCAAGCAATTTGCCAGGAAAGCAATGGCGGGGAAATTTAAACAGCCCGCAGTGAAAAAATTGCCCTCCCGAACTGCGGGCACCGATTTAAAACAAAAAATTTTTTCCTGCCCGAAAACCCCTTGAAATTTCCCGCTGTTTCACCAAGAGGGCCCCGCATGTATGTGAAGCGAAAATTTACCCAAAACGTGAGCAAGTGCTGCCCAAAAACAGGGCATTGTCCCGCCTTGCCAAAAGAGCTTTTAGCTACCTCAAAGATCGGGGAAAAAACTAGAAATGTTTAAAAAAACCTAATCCACTGACTGCGGGTTTTGTGATAAATGATGTTTCTGTGATTCCCCCCCCTTTGAAGCTTTTTGTATTTTCAAGCACATAAAGTCAACCTCTAATTAAAAACAACTTTAAATTTTTACAAGAGTGCATACTGTTTTTCCCGCGAGCATAAAGGCTTGGTTTTTTTATAAATTTTTTCTAAAAAAAAAATAGCTTTTTGCAATTTTAAAAACATAAATTTTTTTTCCATGGTGAGGTTCCTGATGTCCCCGCTTTGGTCGAAAAAGGGGTTTTTTTTTTGTTTGCTTTTTTTACCTGATAACATGTATTTAATTTAAACTTTGCTTTCGAGTTCCTGATGAAATCAGAGTATTTTTAGAATACTGCTGGTAACCCTCTCAGCTTAGTCAAAACCCTTAAAATTAAAAAAGGAAATAATTTTTATCAAGAAACCTTTAAACCTTTTAAATTTTTCTTTAAAGTTTTTTATCCCTTTTTGCAGACTTTCTTACTCCCCGGACTTCCCCATTTGGGCGGGAAAGGGGCTGAAGCTTTATTTCTTACAGTTTTCACTTGGGATGAGATATTTTCATTATTTTTTCTTAACGAAATTCTTTTCCCAATTTCCCTTAAAGGACAGGTTTCCTTGGGAAAAAAAAGCAGGGGTTTTTTTTTTTTTTTTTTTTTTTTTTTTTTTTTTAAAAAAAAAAAAAAAAATTAAAGGAATTAGGGAAAAGGGCAGATATTAAAGAAAACACTCCCAAAATTCCCCAAAACAACAAAGAATTTAAACCCGTAAAATGTCCCCGGCTTCAGCTTTTCATCTAATTTTGGGTTGGATAAATTTTAAAAAATCAGCTTTTTCTTTTAAAAAAGGCCTGTTTTCTAAAACCAAAATGGTTTTCCCCCAATTTTTTTTATTTTTTTTTTTTTTTTCTTTTTTTTTCTCCCCTTTTCCCTTTAAAAAAAAAGTAAACCCGACCTGGGAACTTCCCGGCATAGGATGGGGTTTTTTTACAGGACTCCTGGAGTCATTAGTTGATTTTAAAAACTGGTGCAGCCTGGGGTTGACCAGGGCCAGAGTGATTGAGCTCCTGTGAAATGGAAAGACTCCTTTAAAGAATGCAGACCTCCCGAAACACTGCTGTAATTCAAAACCCAATAGTGGCAGAGGGGATGGACATCCGGGAAAAAAGCACAGTTTTTGAAGCCTGCTTTCCCCAAAACCCGCAAAATAAACGGAAATTCTAAAAATTTGGGTGTAAAAAAAACTTGTCCCCCGTTTATTAAAACCTTTAGAGAAAGGGAGGGTATAGCAATTTTTTTTAAAAGGAGTTGTGAAACAGGGACAAGAGAAGGGATTGGGGGCACCTGCTTTTTTGGTGTAAAAGGGAATAAAATTTTTTCCCAAACCCCAAGCGGGGTACCTTAAAGAACACTGTCTGTTGCATGGGTGAAGGGGTTCGTTTGAAATTCAGGGATCATCTTGTGCCCTTCTTTCCCAGCACAACATGTCCTCCCCTGCCCACATATCAGCAAGATATCCACCAAAATTTGGGGGCTGCGTTGCAAAAATTTGTGTGCTTTAATTCTTCTTGGCCATTTGTTAGACCCTGAAAAGTAAGTAAAAATGGGTTAAAACTTTAAATGAAATTTTTAAAATTGTTTGCTGGAGCAAATGTGGACAAAATTTTAAATGGTCAGACAAAAATGAGATGCTGTTACTCTATGTGGACAGAAAAAAATTTGTGGGTACTTTTTTAACCACCCGGACTATCTAACCATCTTTTAAACTGGGACGTTTTACTTTTAAAGTTTAAAATTGACACCCAAACTAATCTGTGTCATAATTTCCCCCTTTCCCGAATCTTAAAAAGAAAACTGATAATGTTTAGAAGGGAAAAAAAGAAGGCCCAATTTTGTCATTCTTTTTTTTTTTTAAACTGAGAACCCAGGGAAAATTAAAAAAAGAACAAAAAAAACCCACCCCATAAAATAACAAAAAAAACCCGAAAAACCCCCCAAGCCCCCGAAGTTCCATATTTTCCCTTTTCCCTTTAAATGAAAATTTTAAAAACCCGTGCTTTCTGTATCTAGTAGGAATAGTTTCCCATCCCTTTGGTTTTTTTTTGGGTGAGGGAGCATGTTTATTAGGTAGTGACCTAAATGACCAAAAACGTGAAGAAAATGAAATTCCCTTCCCCAAAAAAACTTTAAAACTTGGGCTGTTCTTTTACAGTTCTCAGCAGAGGCCAAACCACAAAATGGATGCGGGAATCTTTGAGAATTCTTCATTTTCAGTGGGTGCCTTAAAGCAGGGCTCTCAAATTACGACTGAGCCTGCCCTTCCCCGAGCCCCCAAAATCACCTGCAGGTGCAAAAAGTTTGGGAAAAAGTGTAAACTGAGTAGTTTTTTATTTTTCACTCCAGTCTTGAAAGGCTGAAAACCTGGAACCCCCAGTCCCTTTCCTAGGGAAAACAAACCCAAAAAAAACCAAAACCAAACCCAAAAACCCCCATCCAAAGGGCCCCTGGGTTTTGTTTCCCCTTTCCACAGGAGGGGCCCACACCAACGAGTCACCACCAGGCTTTTGGGTTTAGCTCTGCCACCTGGGGTCTGCATTTTGACTTTTCATGGGAAAAAGGGATGTTTTTTCCCGTTTCTCAGGGCAATGGGGGAAAGTGCTTTCCCAATCCCGTTTTTAAAAACCCTTTTTGGGGAAAAAAGATGCATTGGGGGATTAAACCCCCCGGGAAAGGGAACCCCCCCCGGAGGGGGAGAGTCTGACAAATCCCGGTTTTGGGTGTGCATGTGGAAAGTTGCTCATTTTTCATCATTCCTGCGAAGCCTGTTGTCCTGTTCCCACTCCCCCCTGTTCTTACTCCCGGGCAATTTTTTGGGGTTTTGCTGCCCCTTTTATTCCCCAAGACTTGCCAATTGTTTCCAAAAACATCAGGTTTAATGAAATCTTTTAACACTGTTTTTTTAATATTAGCCCAAATAAAATTCCTTTACTCCAGGCCAGGGTTTCCCACCCGAGCACAAGATTTCAAAACTTTTCACTTAGGAATAATTTTTTGCAAAGAAGGGCCATGTATATTGGGTTTTAGAAGGACAAAAATTTTTGGCATCAATTATTATTTTATCTTCTAAATAGTTATTTAAATTTTCACATTCTCAATTTTAAAAAATCCACATCTTTTAAGGGTTAACTTTTTCCCCGACAGGGAGACTCCAGAACATGTTGAATCTTTTTTTTTAGTCTCTTTTTTATCTTCTGGTTAAATTCAAAAAATTTCCCTTTTGGGGGGCTACAAATTTTTGGATTCCCCGGTTCCAGCCCTTTTTCCCGCCCAGGGGTTTTTTTCTTGAAGCTTATTAGGGGGTTTGTTCATCAAACTTAAAGTTTTGGGGATCCCAATAATCCCCACTCTAACAAAAACAGTCTGTAAAAGAAAACTTAGCTACATGCGGGTAAAAAAGGAAAATAGTCCCGCTAAAGACTAAGAAACTACTTAAAGGTTTTTAAAACAACTAAAGAAAAAGTTAAATAAAACCCCAAAAATTAGGGAAAAATTCTCGCATTTCCAATAAGGGGCAGGGAGGGGGAAAATGGGTAGTGCAAAGGGGTCTGGGGGTCACTCCCTTTTGTTTTTCTGGGGCTTTTCTTTAGAAACTAAACCTGATGCCATGTGCTCCTACTCAAGATTTCCTGGGGGGTAGGGAGGGCCCCAGAACAGGGCTCCCAACACCACACGAAACAAAGGGAGCACAGGGGGGGAAAAATAAAAAGGCAACACCCGGGGGTCCCCCCCCCAGGGAACCCCCAGCAGGAAAGGGTTTGAAATAGGAAAAAAAAGGGAAAAGTTTGCAATTTTGGCGGAAAGCAAAGGACTTCCCTGAAACAGCAAGTTAAATTTTGGTCTTTCCCCCGGCTTGAAAGGGGTTTGCATTTTTAAGCTTATGTTTTTTAAATTTTTAGGAAAAAAATGATAAATCTCAAAGGCGGAGGAAAAAAGGGCTACCCTTTACAATTTCCCCCCCCACCAAACAAGGGGTGGTTCTTTTCCCAAAGGGGAAAAAAGGAGTGCCCCCGGTTTTTTTTTCCCAAACAATGCTGCATTTGGAACATGAAGGAACAAAAAAAATTGGGTTTAACAAAAAAAAAAACACATTATGAAAAATTTAAAAAGACAAAAAACATGTAAAAAACCCTATAAAAAAACATAAAACCCTTAAAAAAAACCCCATTATAAAACATAAACTGCCCAAACCCCCCTTGCATTCAAATTTTTCAAAACACCCTTTTCATAAATTTTAAATTTGAAAAAAGAAAACAAATGTTAAAAAACAGGACCCGGGTCATCTGGAATTAGCCCCTGACTATAGGGTTTTTGACAAAGGCAATAGTTAAAAACTCATTAATTTCCCCATTCCATCTTTAAATCCCTTTTGCCCCCCAAAAATTTTAAGCCCCTTTACAAAAGACCTCCCTTTTCCTGCAGGTGATGGATTCATAGAAAATGTTTTCCCTTTCCCTAATTGTGGTAGTCCCTCCCCGGAAGTAAAAAAACAACCCAAACATTTTTTAATTTTTTTATTTCAAATTCCCAAATTTTTCAAATTTTTTTCTTTTTTGAATTTCTGTCTGGTTTTGGTTTTGACATTTTTTAATTTCATGAGTTGATAAGCCAAAAAGACCAAACATAAGCAACCCCTAAACTCTTACTTACTAATCAAAAACCCCTTTCAAAATAAAGTAAGTAGAAAAGAAATCTCATGATTTCCCCATCAAACTCTTTCTACCCCCAGTAAACCCCCAAATTAAGCTTTAGTCTTGGAGAGAAAACCCTTCTTTCCTCCCACAAAACAATGCTTCTCATGTACATGTTCCTTCCTCTTGTTGTGTCAAACACCCTGGAAATTAGAAAAACAAACTTTCATTAATTCCCTTAATTCCATAATTGCTGTTAAACACAGAAAGTGTTATTTTGACCTTATGAAATGCCCCCCAAACTGTGGGTTTGACAAAGTTTCCTTCTGAATGTTGGGGTTTCAGTAAGAAGTTTGGGCTGTGGGGGTGATCCTCCAACTGCCCTTGGCATCGCTCAGGTGGATTTGGAATTTTAAGTCTGTTTCAAGTCAAAAGCACAATTTTCAAAGCAGAAAAAAGAACAGCTCTCATATATCTCAAACATCCTGCAGAGAAACAAAGGGGCATTCTTTGACCTGCCCTATCCCTCTGTTTCCTTCCTCAGTGATGGCGGCTCCTCTTTGGGATACAACAGCCTGGAAATCAAAGTCTTTAATTTAAATTTAGCCTTCTTTTCAGAAAGGGGAGAACTAAAGGAAAAAAAATAAGCGGGAAAACTCTCAACACCCCAGGCAACTATATTATCCAGCACAAACTTTGGAATCAGCCCATGCCAACTTTCCAACACTGAACAGCTGAGAAAGAACTTAAATTTAGCCACAAGACTGAGCTGTGAAAACTGAGCATGGAAGAAAACCCCTCTAATTTAATTGCACTAATGGTCAGAATATATAGATAAGTGTAAGATATACACTTGTATATATGTAAAACAACCACCTCCCGCAGTTTTCTGGCACTAATGGAGGATTTCCCCTGGCTCAGCTCCCACAGCTGTGCTCTCACCACCTGGGCTGCCCTGAGAGCAGGGAAACAGCCTGCAGCTGGCACCTGGGGGGCAGCAGACCCCACGGAGCACTCTCAGACAGCTGCATCAGTCCATGGTGGGGGTAGAGTCCCAGAGAGGCTGTGGGTTTCTCCCCATTTGGGACTGCCACTCACCATCCCGGTCCCAAACTGGCAGAGTTTCAGTGCCCTTCCTGCACACACTTCTGCATGATCTGATGTGCCACAGCCTGTTTTCCTGCCCTGGATGCTGATGCTCCCCAGAGCTTCTTGGGGCTGGGGGGATGGACACTTGGCCACCATTGCTCCTGAAACACCCAAGTCACATCAGCCACTGTTGTGCCAGCTCAGGTTCCTGGCAGCTCTCCTCAGCTTCCCCGGGGATCCCCTGCTCAGGAAACCAGAGCCTTCACCTCAGCAGCCATCTGAAAAATCAGGCCTGATATGCTCTCCAGGAAATCAGGACAGTTCATTAATATTTAGCTCGAATCTCCCAGGAGAGCAGCCCCTCAGCAACGACACCACCACCACATCCCTTTGGCACTTCTCAAAACCTGCACACGCTCAAGGTTTGGGGCCCAAACCCACCCCGGCCCGGGAAAATTTTACCAGCATGGGGTTTAAAAAATTTCCCCCTTTGGGGCCCCCAAAACCACTGCCATTTTTTTTTCAATACAAATGAACCCGGGCTGGTTTCCCCGGAAAGGGGGCCCCCCAACCCCGGGGGGTTGCCTGCTTTTCTGATAACAAACTCCTTTTTCCCCGGCTGAAGAAAAAGCTGAGGGTTCCTGTGCCGGGCCCGGGCCTGGTTTTGGGGGTCACCCTGGCTGTGGCTGGGCCACTCCCATCTCACGTTTTCCATTTACAGCTTTTCTCAATGGGCCCTTTCGAATGCCTGACTTATTTTTTTGCTGCTTTTTCATTTTAGAAAAAATCTCATTTCCCGGCAAATATTGAAAAATTTTTTTACAAAAACCCCAAGGGGGAGGAGCTGGAACCCTCCAAGCTACAGATGAAAAGCCTGCTTTTTCTCCACAGATTTTTTTTCTAACCCCCGCTTCAATTTTTGTTCAAGGGTGGAAATGCAGATGGGCTTTCCCTTATCTTGGGGGGGCCATGCTAGGCAAAAACCATTCAGGGGGAAAGTAAATTTTAAAAGCAGCACATTCAAAAATTTTTGGGAAAAAAACCCTTTTTCCCCCAAACCCAAACGAAAAACCCAAAAAACCCCCATAAATTGGGGGTTTGAGTCTTTAAAAAACAAGGACAAATTAAAAAAGGAATTAAAACCTTTTTTTTCAAACATAAAAGGGGAAGGGGTTTTTTTCCCAAAAAAGATTGGGGTTTTTAAAAAAAGTTTCAAAAAGAAAAACCAACCCTCCTGGCACGGACAAAACAGTTTGGTTTACTGTCTCTTCTTCTGCCTCTCTCATTTTTCTTTCTGAAATGTTACGGGCACAGGCTGGGAAAAAGGGGTTTTTTTTAAAGTACAAATGGATGCTGCCCCAAAAAAAAGAAAACAAATTTAGGGCCCCAAAATTTTTCCAAAAACCCTTTCCTCATTGGGGGCAAGCTTATTCCCTTTTAGATACCAAAAAAATTCACAAAATTTGGT
>JAVUNC010000123.1:0-31105 GCA_032173965.1 Sitta carolinensis
TTTTTTTTCAAAGGGGGGGCCTTTTTTTTTTTTTTTTTTTTTTTTGGGGGGCCGGTTGGGGGGCAGGGGGGTAGGATTTTCCCCCCCCCCCCCTTTTTTGGGGGGGGGGAAAAATTTTTTCCGACAGTTTTTTCTCCCTTTTTTTTTTTGGGGGAAAAAAACCAAAACCCTGAAACCCGGGGAACTCCCGGGCCGGGCGCCCCGAGGTTGGGTTTTTGGGGACCCTGCTTCGGGGGCCTCCCCCCGGTCCGGGGGGCCCCCCCCCGCCCCCCGCCCCCCCCCGGGGCCCTCCGCCCCCCCCCCCCAAAAAAACCCCCTTCCCCCCCCTCCCCCGGTGTCCGGGGGCGGGAAAAACCCCCCCCCGCCCCCCCCCCTTTGGGGGCCCCCCCCCCCCCCCCCTTTTTTGGCTCCCCCTCCGCCCTTTTTGTTTTCCCCCGGAGCCCCCCCCCCCCCCCGGGGGGAAAAGGGGGGCCCCCCCCTTTGCCCCCCCTTTTTTCCCCCCGCGCCCGGGCCCCCCCCCCCGGGGGCCCCTGGGGGGGTTGGCCCCCGGCTCGGGGGCCCCCCCGCCCCCCGGCGACCCCTCCCCCGACCCGCGGGACTTCGGCTTTTCCCCCGGACGACCGCCGTTTTTTTTTTTTTTTTTTTTTTTTTTTTTTTTTTTTTTTTTTTTTTTTTTTTTTTTTTTTTTTTTTTTTTTTTTTTTTTGGGCCCACCCCGTGTCGCGCCCCGAATGGGCGCGCGCTTCCCACGGCGGCGGCTCCGGCCCGGCAAACCGTGCTCCCCGCGCTGGCCGCAAAACTGCCCCCCTGTTGTTACCTCCTCCCGCCCCCCGCCCCTTGCGCGGGTGGCGGGCGCCGGATACCCCTCCGCCTGGGGGATGCCCGAAGCGGCGAACTTCCCCCGTCCTGGGTTCGTCCCCCAAAAGCGGCCCGCCGCCTAGAAAGAGTTTCCCTCCCCACCCCCCCCGCGGAATTATCCGCCTCTGAGATTCCCGCCTTCTCCCAGCCCCGCTGGTCGGGGGAGAGGCGTGAATGAAATCTCCCCCATTCCTAACACTTTGGGGGCTTTTGAATAAAAATCTAAATTTTCCGTTTTTTTGGAACCCATAGATCCCACTGAAGCTAAAAGCTTGCGCGGGGGGGAAACTAACCTCATGACCCCCCCCGGGCCTCTGGTCCCGCCCCGGCTGGGGGAGTGGGGAAAAAGGCACGTCGAGGCCCAATCCTACACAACCAGGGGCTTCGGGCCGAACTGGGTTAATCTAAAAAGGTCCGCAGCGAGAGGTAACAAAGTGAGAACAGCGGGGGTTTTTTTTCCCCGCCTCCAGACCTATCATAAAAAAAAAGAATTTTTTTCTTTCAGGGGCCATGACATGTGAGTATCCAGGCGTCAGGCCAGGAACTCATATGTTGACCCTCCCCCTAATTTTTAACCATGTTTCTTTGGAGAATGCCGTCCCGCTTGGACAAGCAAAAAACCTTTAAAACTAAATAAAATCTTGTCCTTTAGGGGGGGGGGCCGCGAAGGCGGGACATCGTGTCTGTTTCTGAGATCTCAACTGACTTACCAAAGCCGCAGACAGGGGGAAAGGGCAAGCTGCGTCCAGAATTTTTCCGCCGAGCTCTTCTCCTGAGAACCGACCAGCAGGAAGGGGGGGGGGGGGGGGGGGGGGGGGGGTCACGGGGGGGGGGGGCCGCGCACCAGTGCCCCGCAGAGCAGGCGAGAACGCGTCAGGTGGAGGGAACCGAGAGGAGAATTAGAGCATCTGTTGGCCCACCCAGGGACGCCAAGCTGTGGAGACCCGGCCCGGGGGTTTTCCACAAAGGGTGTTTGTGCCCAGATGGCTCTTCTTCTCAATCTCTCATCTCAGGGAAGAGCAACAAACTGCTTCAAGGCTGCTTCATGGTGTTTATTTTAAAAGTTATCAAAGGGTTTAGGAACACAGTGTTTACCACTGGTCCCAGGTGCCAAAAAAATGGCCGCAAAAATGTACAATACAGAGAGTTTTATATAAGGTTTTTCATCAAATAGAAAAGTTCTACGTATCATTATTTTTGTCTTTAAAATCCAATAACCACACTATTTTTAACAAGTCTTTTCCAAACAAATTTTCCCTCTACCAATGGCTACATGATAGGAACTGAGGTCACAAAAAAAAGGAAAAGAAAAGGAGAAAAAAAGGGAGAAGGGGGAGGACCGAACTCCCTAAAATCTCCATCTTGGGCCCCCCCAGAAATATATGAGGCATTTTCAAAACTTTCAAACCTATCTCTCTACAACACATCAAACATTCAGCTTCTCTTTTTCATTTTTTTGGGTTTGCTGTTCACTCCAGGGAGTGGGGGGGCCCGCTTTTCCCAAGGGCTCATCTCGATGGCAAAACCTTCTTGTGGAGCTTTGGGGGGTAAATTTGGTTCCCAAGAGAACCAGACAAGGGGTGTAGAACCTTGCTGACCCCCAACAGGGAGAAATAAATTTATTCTCCTCTTTTCTGAAATATATTTCTTTCCTGTAGCTTTTGTGACAGTCTTCAGTGTTCTGGTGACTAAAGTAATAATGCTTTATTTAAATAAAGTCTAATGCTGTTTCATTGAGACAGAAAGTATGTTATTCCCTTTATTTGACCATTGCTCTAAGCAAAAAAGAAAAAGTTTTCTACAGTGGATGGGTTTTTTTCTTTAAAAACTGAATTAAAAATCATTGTCAGGAAACCCCCAGTATTCACTTCAAAGTACTTAAGATTAAACTACCTATTTTAAAAGCCTGGCTTTTTCCAGCCAAAATTTTTAATAGACTGGAAAGCCAATCTGATGACAAAAAAACACCCAACTTCTGTTCCATGTAGGGTGAAATTTAGTCCATTACTTCTCCCCTGTAAAAGTGGAAAACAACAAAGTAATAGATATATCACTGTGTTACTTTAAGTGAAGCTAGGCTTTGATCTCATTCAAACCCCAAACTAAAAAAACTAATTTGTGAGCTAAGTAAAATAATTTATATTTGGCACAAGTAGAAAACTTCAGTTACTAACAATAAAATAAAAGCTAAAACCCTTTCAGGTTCCCAATCTCCACAATCAGAACCCCAAAAGATTGGCAGGATGCTGCCTGAAACTACTGGGATTTTTTTTCCCTTTTTCCCCACCCCCCCCAGTTAGAAAGCGCCCCTCCACGGCACCAAGCCTGCTTTGTACTCAGCACAGCAAAATTTGGGTTTCCAGGGTAATAAAATTCAAATTTTTCCCCCCACATCAGTGGGTTTTTGCACCCTTTTACCAAATTAATTTCACAAAATGTTACCCAAAAACTGCATTTTTTCCTCCTTCTTCAAGAAAAGATTACCAAAATTTAATTTTTGAGGGGCCCACCCAAAATCAAAAAAAATCCATTCACAAAGAAACCTGAGCAAAAGAACAGATTCTCTAGTCCTAAGAGCAGGGAGGAAAATTACACATAAAAAAAAGACCATTAAAAAAAATGTTAAAAAAAAGAAGGGGGGTTAGATCCCCTCCCCTATTTGCACCAAAAAATTTTTTCATAAAAACCCCTCCAAAAAACCCTTTGTTTTGGGTATCTCTCTCACAACCCTTCGGGGAATTTGAAAATGAGAGCTCAAAAATTTTTTTTTTTTGGGGAGGGCCAAGGGTTAAAAAATTTGACAAAGTAACCAAATTGAAAATCCTTTTTTTTTCCCCAGAAAACCAGGCAAAAAGGGAAAAAACCTAAGGCTTTAAAAAAACCAAAAATTAACTCCCAAAACCGCTTTTTTTTCCCTAGTCTTTTTCCTTTTTTTTTTGGACCCCAATTTTGTTTGCCAACTGGCAACATTAAAGGACAAAAGAAAGGAAAAAAAAGGGATTTTTTTAAATTACAAGTACTGTAGCCCAAATAAAAACACTGCATTGCCTGTATTATACACTTCCCCAAGACCTGGGCAAGTCACCAGGTTTATAATCAGGAGCCTAAAAATCATGAAAGAAAAAAGCCAAGGGGCCCCCTAGAGGACCCGATTTTTGAGTCGGGCTGAAACCCCCGCCAAAACCCCCACATGTTTCTCCAAAGCACAGAACATTTTTCCAAACTAATTTTTGGAGCTTCAAAAGGGCAACCAGAAAACCTCAGTAACCAAAACAGAGGGAGATCTCAAAGGAGCGTGGAAGGGAAATTTACTGGGGTTTTTTTGCAAGCAGCCCAACTAAGGGGTTTCCCTGGTCTTAAAAACACTGGTACCTGATATAAACATACTCAAAAATCCCACTGGGTTTTTTTACTGTAGATTTGCCCATCCCCCATGACTCATTGTGCATGTTTCCCCCTTTTTTCATTTGCAAAAAATTGAACAGGAAAAAAAACCTAGAAATAAAATACCTCATAAAATTTAATTTGATTTTTTTTCCCCCCTTAAACTATTTCCCCCATGCTTTTGTAAAACTGAGTTCTAAAAAAAATGTCATTTTTTTTCCCCAAAAATGGATCCATTAAAAAAGTTTCATGAAACATTTTTTAAGTTCTCAGAGGAAAAAATTCCCTAGGAAAAAGAAGCAAGAAGATATTTAATTAAAAATTTTAAAAATTGACTCTAGTCAGAATTTTTAAGTCCGCCAACCCACCTCTCTGAGGAACCGGGACACAGGTGTTTGTGGGTTTTGCCAAAACCATCTAAACCCTAAATTCAGCAAAAAACACCTTTTTTCCTGGGGGTAAAAATCTAATTGTGAGAGTTTTTTTCTTCCCCCATCCTTTTCTTCCCTTTATATAACACATTGAGAGGGACATGAAAAAAAATTCCCTTTTTAGAAGGTGGGGGATTCCCCCCCATATACCACAGAAAATCAAGAAACTGAAAAGAAAAACATTTTATGGCTGTTGATCTTTTTATTATCAGTGTTTTTTTTGCAAGGATGATACTAATTCATATTTTGCTATGAGAGGAAAAAAGGGTCTGATGGGCCCAGGGACCGGGGGTTGCTCATATTTAAAACTAAAGTTTTTATAAAAAGTACACCAAACTAAATCTCATGATGAAAAATGCAGAAACCCCCGACTAGATCTTCTACTTACTCCCTGGTAATGCTAAAACCAAACAAAACATAATCAAATGATGGAATTCAGAAGTGTGAAGAAGGGACAAGAGGATTACAAAATGTGAGAGGTTATAAAAGGGGAAAATTTTAAAAAGGCCAAAGCTGAAAAAACAAATTTTTTTCTTTTTTCCCATAGGCCCTAAAAGCCAAGAGAAAATGCTTTTTTTTTTAACAAAATAATAGCAGCCAAAAAAAAGAAGCAATGGAAATCTCCATTTCCTATTACTTAGAACAAAAGGAAACACAGAAAAATAGCAGAACCCCTCAAATGTACTCAACCCCCTAAAAAAACCTCGAACACTAGGGACGGAAGTAAAATACCGGGCCCTTTTAAAAATCCAAGGAGGAAGGGTGGGCCCATACTCACAACCACTTCAAACACCCCTAAATCTAATGGGCCCTAATGGGATCTACCCAAGGGTCCTGAGAGAGCTAGCAGAAGAACTTTTTCCAAAGCCCTTTTTTTGAAAATTTTTCATTTAAAAACCCCGAAGTTCCAGATTGACTGGGGAGGTCCCCAGTTGACTGGAGTGTTTACAAATGTAACATCCAAGCCCCGCAAGAAAAAGGGGTTTGGAAGGGAGCATCCTCAGAAGCACAGGACTGTCAAACCCCTTGGTGACAGGGCTGGGGCCCAAAATCCCGATCATCCTGAGTGCCATCATACGGAAACCGTACATAAACAGCCATGGGCCCCAGGCTCCAGCCATCCTGGGTTTTTTTTAAAAAGGGAGGTGCCCCCTTGGTGGATCAACTTGATCTTTAAACAAAAAGATGTTCCTGCTTGGTGGATAAGGGGAAGGCTGTGATGTTTCTACTTGGAAAATTTTTGTAAAAAAACTTTTTTATACTGTCTCCCAAGACATTCCCAAAAGAAACTGAAAAGTACTGCCCGCTCCCTCTTGGTAAGAAAAGAAAACAAAGCAAAAAAAATTTAAAGCAAATTCCACAATCCTTTTTTTTCAAAGGAAAAGAAAAAAAAAAAAAACAAAAACCAAAAACCACCCAAACATTCACCAAACCCCAAGGATTTTTTTTTTTTTTTTTTTTTTTTTTTTTTCTTAGTTCCCCTGATGAAAAAATCTTTCATTAGTGAAGAATTCCCATGGAAAATTCATGACAGTCTGAAAAAAAGAGCCCTGACTTGGAAAAATGAAGAAGAATTTAGTTTTTTGGAAAAGCTATGTTAAAACACTGAACACCCTACCAATTTGAATGATTCAATTCACGGAAGTATAAAAACTTTGAGATGCAGAAAGCAGGCAAACTTGAATCCTTTACAGACATGTAAATTGCCCTTTTTTTTTTTTAAAAAAAAAGGTAGCCCAAGATTATAAAAAGTTTAAGTAACAATTTCCCCCCAGTTAGATTAGGGTTTTTTAAATTTTAAAAAGCACAAATGAAAATTTCCCTCAATTTTTTTTTTAAAAAAAAAATTTTTTTAAAAAAGGGAAACAAAGTAAAAACCCAAAAAACACTTGAATAAAGAGTTTTTTTTAAACGGGTATTACCCGGGACAGCTAAAAATGAAACTCAGAGGTTATGTATATTTTTGTCAAGTGCTAGTCCGATGTCTTTTTTTTGGTACAAAAAAAAAGGGAACTCTCTTGTAAACTTTAAATAAAATAAAACCAAAACAGCCTAAGTTAATCTTCATAAAGTAATTTTTCAGAAAAAAAACCGAATAAAAAAATAAACAGGGAAAGGGGGAAAAAAAAAAATAAAAAAAAAAAAAAAAACCCAGCAAACCATGAGTGTTTACAAGGAAAATTAAATTTTTTACCCCCCAGAAGGCGCGGGCACGCCAGGGAGGGGCCTCAACACACTGCCATAGCCCCCTAGACCGGGAATTGTACTGAGCACAGACTGCCAAAAAAAGGGGGGGGATGGTATGGGTGAACTATGATTTAGGGAGTTGAGTTTTTTAAGCCGGGGTTAGAAGCAATTCATAATGAAGTTAGGGTAACAAACAATAGGTCATGATTATTAGAAGCTTAAAACTAAAAAGCTAATTTTTAAAAAAAAAATGTTGCCATTAAGACTTTTTTTGTAGAAAGAAGTGGAGCAAGTGGGAAAACCTTCTAAAGAACATTTTGAAACCAGTAGAAACAACGTCCACACCTGGACTTTCCTGTCCCAAACAGCAAGAAGGGAGGGATCTTGGAAGGCTTGCCCCCAGGGGCAACAAAAGACCCGATGAAGACTCCTGATTTCAAAACCATAAACCGGGGCCCCCCTTTGACACCACCCAACGCCAAATTTAAGAGAAATTTTTTTTACAACCAAAGTGAAGGACTAATAACCCTCATTTTAAACAGAACAAAAGGGATGGGGGGGTGCTGGGTTATGCATATTATTGGGATGTGAGATTTTGGGAGATATATAGAGGCAAAGAACCTTGCACAGGGGGGTCCACGCCATCCCCGTAAACCCACCCTACCCCCTGTCAAAAAAAAATACCATTTCCCCAAAATTAGTTAGAGAGTTTCTGTCCATCAAACTTTGTTTTAAAAAAACTCACTGGAGGGAACCGGGGCCGCCACGCTGGGGGAACCCCCGACTAAAAACAAAGCCCCCGGGAACTGCTTCTTTTTTTTACACAACCCCAAGCCGCAATGCGCCCAACGAAACCACTTCTCCTAAACCTCCTCTTTGCTCTGTTTTTTTTTTTTTTTTTTTTCCCCATCCATGGGGCAGTGGTTCTCCGGTGGGATTCCATTAGCGACAAAACTGAGGTTTTTTCCCCCCCGCCCCCCCAGAGTCCCAAAAGGGTTCCCCCAAGCTGGCGACTGGCCCCCCCCTGGGGGTCCCTCCGCCCTGCCCTGGCCACCCCAGCCCCGGGGCCTCCGCCCCGCCAACTTCTCAAAATGGCCCCACTCGGTCAGCCCTCCTGGGCCCCGGACCCCACATCCAAATTGGGGTTGTAAATGAGGGAAGGGCATCCAAGGGGATGAACTTGGAAAATGTGAAATACAAGTTTTTGGTTTCTGTCAGGTAAATAAAGAGCCCCCGTGTAATTATAATTTTTTTTGGGGGGGTGTGGATATAAAATTTTGGGCCGTGGGACAGTTATAAAGATAAATTTTTAAAACTGAGTAAAAACAAAAACATGGAAAAGGCCTTGAACTAATACTGAGTTCAATTTTACAAATTTCTTAATGTTTTAAAAGGGGGGGGTCGTTTGGTAGTATTTAAATTTAAACATTAGGATGTGCTTTGGGGTGATAAAAACCCTACCCCCTTTTTGGGGTACTGAAAACCCTTTTTAAAATTAAAAAACTTTTAAATAATTTTGAAATTAAAAGGTTTTTTTAAAAAATTGTAGTTTTAAAAGGAAATAAACAAAAGGGGGGATATGAACAAATTTCCTCAGACCCCCTTAACAAAACAGTGGAAAAACATCCTAAAGGGAAGGGGGAAGTTTGGCCCAAACACCATCTGATATATATGTGTCATATATCCTAGGATATATTAAATATGAAGCTGGATACACATCCCAAGAGAATTTTTGGGACAAACCCCAATCTTGGATAAAACATCCTGGGAATATATCACAATAGAAGTGGAAAATACATCCTGAACATACATCCCGGGAAGGGATGGATAACAATAAAATAAAACTGTGACATTTAAAAATTTTTTTTTGGGTAGAAAATGCAAAGGGGATAAAATCTCAAAAAAATACACCACCAACACCCACCAGAATTTTTCGGTGAGGCATCAGAGAGGGAAACTTCTTACATACCCAGCACTGCTGCCTATGACCATACAAACACAAATTTAATAAAATTAAATTTAAAACCGCCTGAATAATTGGCTGAGCCAAGCCTCTTCGATTTCTAACAAGTGGCTGGTGTCCGGAGGTCACTGAAAACCACGGTCACCTACGGGTGACGGGCCAACAAACCCCACCCTGCATGCCAGGGGGCAACACATCGGGAGCCTGCGCCCCTAAACCCCTTCCCCCCCTGTTGAGAAACAGGGAAGCCAGAGCCAGAGGGGAAAAAAGGCCCCCCCTGTCCCCAAACTACCCTTGCTCTTTGGCATCTCTTTTCCCACTAAAATAAACTTAAAGGGAAAAAATACAAGCAGTTCCAGATAAAAAATTTTTGGGGAAAGTTTGGGGACAACGGCAAAAAATAAAATAAAATACAAATTTAGGGGAAAATCCATACTTTTAAAATCTTGCCCAAGAAAAACATAGTGTCCTGAAATGGGGTTTTAAAAAACCCAGTGTCAAAAGGCCAGTCCGATGCAAAGGTAATATTTTTTTTTCCCCGAATTTTTTTTTTTTGCAGTTTTGTCCCAAAAAGGGGGTGCTAAGGCGTAAAAATCCACAAAGCCAAAAACAAAACTGACTATCAGAACTTTGCATTTTTTGATAATCTACTTTCTATTGGCTGAATGATTCTCTTTGCTTCAACTGCTTTTTTTTTAAGTTTTATTTTTTTTTTTTTTTTTTAGGTTTTTTTGATCCAGGGGGCATGAAACTACTACCAGATTAAACCTAGTTTAATTATGCTTTCCTTGTTTTGTTCCTCAAAAAACTGTCAAAAATTTAAAAATTTTGGCATTTCAACAAAAATTGGGGGGGGATCCTGTTTTTGGCCCTTTTCATTAAGTCTTTGTTTTTTTTTTTTTCTTTTTTCTTTTTCTTTCTTTTTTTTTTTTCTATAGCTCTTACAATCAGTGAAACATACTAAATATAACTTAAAATATTTGGCAGCCCCAAAAATCAACATTTGAGTATGGCTAAGTACAACTGAAGTCAAGGGATACACCACCCCGCTGGGGGACTGCGATTTCCCTTCCCCCCCTTTTCCCCGATTTTTAAAAAAAAGAAACAAAAAAAAAAAAAAAAAACCAAATTAGATCAGAGGGGACTAGAAGAATGAAAACCCCCCGAAACTTCTTTTTTATTTTTTTAAAAAAAAATCAAACCCTTACATACATTTCAGATGTTATAATATTTAGGGCCCAAAAAATTGTGTCTAACCAACACAAAAACGTCTTTTCTTTGCCCCCCCAAATAGCTTCAAAAAACTCCTTAAGGCACTCCAAACAAAAAGTAGACCAGACAAACTGCAGGGAAACTGTCTTGCCAAAAAACAATGGATCTCTATCAAAAGTGCTTTTCCCCCAATAAAAAGAAGAATTCCTGAAGAGCCACTTCTGGGAAAACGAAACTAAAGGGCCCGAAGTAACAAAAAAGAAAATCACACCAAAAAATTTAGTAACAGAGCCCACACATTTTGTGATACAACACAACAAAACCCTCCCCATGCTAAAAACACATTATTTTTCTATAGGAGAGAAGCTGCCCCTTTTTTTTTAGGAATAAACCTCCTTGGGTAATGAAAAAGAGGCTTCCCCCCTCCCTCTTTTATTTTAAAAAACAGACTTAAAGCATAAAAGATTTTTTAATGAAATAATTTCATGCATAATGTCGAAAGACAAATGAATTCAAGTAACTTGAAGCTGAAAGACTAGTATCCCCCAATCGCCCAAAAAGCATACTGAGAATTCCCTGCCGGGGACCAAGTGGCCCTTTTTGGGAAGTTTTTCATTTCTTTTTTTAAAAAAATTTCGGGGAACTCCCCCTCTTTTCAGGGGAAAAGATTTACAGAGTTGACTCATGAAAATAAAAAACCATCATGGGAAAAGCTCCCCCACATGTCCTTACAAAGATGCTTAAAGGGGGGTATGACAAGTTAAAAAGAAAAGCCAAAATGACACTACAGAAAAAGCCTGGAATCTTGTAAATGTTTCATTTTTTAATTTTTTTTTCCAAGAGTGGAATGAGTTGCAATCCAAGTTTTTACCTAAAAAACCCATGTAGGCCTACCTAAAAAGGGGAGAAAGAGAAGAAGAAAAGACTGAGAAAAAGCCACCCCCCCCCCCGTTTCCCCAAACCCCCCACCCGGTAAAGTTCTGCGGAAACAAAATGACAGACAGAGTAAGGGTGGTTCAAGAGGTCTGTTGGGTGAACTCTTTTTTCCTTTTTCCTGATAAAATTCCAATTATGCCAAATTCAAACAAGGGTTTTTTTGCAAAAATTAAAGTAGTTCTTCAGCCTGAAAAAAATGTTGGACACAGGCCCCTAAGGCAAAAAAAGAATGATAAACAATTGTGACAAAATAATATGAAATAACATAAACAAAACAACACAACACCATCCCAAATGTGCCCAAAAAAGTGCTAAAAGAAAAAAAAACTTTTTAACCTCCACTAATTCGGGTTTGTGCCCTGGTTTTTCCCTTTGATGTTGGTAAATGCACATGCTTAGAAGGAAAATAGTTTTGGGCCAAAAAATGCTTGATATACCTGACTTTCTAAAGTGCTGTGACAAAAACCCCACCCCCCGAAAAATCTTTTTTTTGAAGAAAAAAGAATGGAAACGCAATTCCCAGAATAAGGAAAAGGGTATGTCCAATTTCGTATAATGTTAAATAAAAGGGGCACTTTGGAGAGTTGTTTAAATTTTTTCCCATAATTTAACTGGAGAAAAACAAGCTATTTTCTAAAACACTTCAAGAAAAAAGGTTTAAATTTTCAACAGGATTTTTTTTCCCCTCATCAATCAAATGACATAAAGCGATCATAACGCAATCGACATGCTTCCAGAACAGCAGGGAATGACACAATCCACTTTGGGTTATAGAGTACTAGTCTGTCCAACCGAAAAGCCAGGGTTGTTTTTCTTTAGAAATGTAATACAGGGGCCCTGGAAAAAAATGCCCTTTTGAAGCCTAATGTACAATATTCCAGATACAGCTGTGCCAGCTGGAAAAGAATTTTCCCCTTTAAGGTGCTCCCATCTAGCCATAGCTGGAGTGTATTTGGGGTGCCAAACACCACAGAGCTCCTTCTTTCAAGTTGGGAGAGTGAACAAATCGCAAAATGATTTGCCGTAGCAAATTGCCAAATTTTATCACCCAGTTCCTTTTCTTTTGGGAGATATGAATTGATAATCTTAAAATGCAATACAATAACAAGCTAATGGCACCACTGCTGTTCAGTAAAACTGTGTTGTGTGAGGTTAAAGAAGATATGCTTTAAAAAAAAAACAGTTAAAACTGAAAAAAAGAAAAAAATTATAACTTCGGCCCATTCTACTGCCATTAAAATCAGTACCGCTCCAATCAGTTAGAAAAAAACTAGTTCCCCCCCCTGAACTTTTTTCTTCATCCCCAAAATTCAGGTAAGAGGCGAAAACTCACACAGGTTTTTTAATAAACCTGGCAAACACAACATAAAGGAAGACATGACAGAGGGGGTGGTGTTTAAACACTTCCCTAGTAAACTACTTTTCTAATTGCTGCCCCAAAAGGTGACTTTCCTTTTCTTTTTTTTTTTTTTGTTTTGTCAAAATTTCTATTGCCTATTTACCAAGCAATAAAAAAACCCAAAAATGCCAACCAATCAAAACCAACCAACAAAACCCTAAACAAAAATAAAAAAAAAAAACAAAAAAGCCCATTTTAAAAAACCCAAGCAAGATATATTTTGGAAGTTCAAACTTCCTAAAAACCCAGCATTTGACTTCGGGAAAGGTTCAAAGAGTTCTTCTCGGTAAGCTAAAATCGTTTTCCGTAACACTCATGTTAAGAAAACAAGTTTTTTTTAAAAAAAAAAATATGTGCTTCTGACTGTGGCTTTGGGCCTCCCAAAGCTGAAAAATATATTAACTAAATATCTTAGGGCTGGCTATAAAAACCCATTTTCTTTCCCCTGAAATAAATTTGGGCCAAACAGGGTATTAAAAAAAACTCTAACTCTAGAAAAACCTATTGGTTTTTTTTTCCCCCCCCTATTGCAGGGAGATTTTGAACAAAAAAACCCCCTAAAAAAATTTCTTCCCACCCCCCAAAAGCCTTAGAAAGCTAGTTTCCATTACCCAACACAAATTTATGTCAAGCTTACAAAGTGATTTAGAAAATTTTGTGAAAAAAAACCTCTCCCTCATCAGAGGGGGTTCCATTCTGGTCCATATTCTCCTTAAAACAAAAAGAATCCAAAACCAATTAAAAGTACTTCCCTTCCTTTCCCCCCAAAAAAAAAAAAACAACCTCTTATGCCTTTGCTAAATTTTTAGGACTTCCCTAAAATAGGCAATTTCCCCCAAAATTTTTTTGTCAGTCCCTTTTTAAAGGGGCCCGAAAGTCAGGTCCTTCTTTTTTAAAAACCTTTTTTTTCCCTACCCCAGTTAAAAGAAAAGAAATTTTTTTTTTTTAAAAAAAGGGAAGGTTTTTTTTAAAACCCCCTAGCTACCACTTTTAAAACCCTTTTTTTTTTTCCCCACTAAGCCCTGGGAAAAAAACAATTTCCCCCCTTTTTTTTTTTTTATATGAGAATAAAAAGCCTTAAAACACAGTAACTGTATATTGAAAAAAATTTTCTAAAAACCCTGAATTTTAAAAAAAGAATTTTAAAAAAAAGGGTATCTATCCGGGTTTGCTTTTTTGGGGGTAAAAACCTGCAAAATTTTTTTCAGGAAAAAATTAAAAAAAAAAAAAAAAAAAAAAGGTTTAAAACTAAAGGGGGTTTTTTTTTTTTTTTCCTTTTTTTAAGGTTTAAAAAGAAAAAAATCAAACTGAAAAACAAAACAAACCCTACCCTACAACCCCTCAAAAAAAAACTGCTTAATAACTACCAGTATTTAAAAAAGGTTGTTATTTTGGGCTTTTTTAAAAAAAAAAATTTTAACCCAAATCCTTTTAACTTAAATTTTTAGGAAGATAACCCCTTCTCTAAAAAAACAGCAAGAGAGCAGTTTAAACACTAACTGCAGAAACAACGACATAGTCCCTTACAGGTGAATTAATATCACAAGCATAAATCCTCTAAATAAATTGTTTGAATTGCTTTGGTTAACAATAGATGCAATTTCCCAATCATAAAAAAAAAAAAAAAAAAAATCCTATTTTTAAAGGTTTTTTTAAAAATTTAGGTATAAACTTTCTCTAAACTCAGAGTAAACCACAAACACTTAAAAACCCCCAAACTCCTCTTTTTTTTTATTTTTTTTTTGATTGTTTTCCCCCCTTTTGCCCCATATTTGTGGTTGCCCAAAGCCCCTTTCCCAAATAATCTAGAAAAACAAACAAAATTTGTCAATTTTCTCCTAATGTGGAATAGAGTACCCAACGAAGTATCCTGTACCTGAAAACAGTTACCTATTCTGCAATAACAGAAAAAAAATTTAAAGCCCAATTTTCTGGTGCTCAAATGCAAGTACATGAAAAATGATTGACGGGAGAATTATCACTAAAGCAAAAAACTGTATGGGTTGTCATTTAAAAAACAGTAAACAAATTTTAAAATTAATAAAATATAAGAAAAAAAAAAAAAAAAAAATTTCAAAAATTAAGAAAATAAATACAAATAATTGGTATTAAAAAATATTAAAAATTGGATGAATATAAAATGTAGAAATTCACCCCTAACCTATTGGGTTTTGGATCAGGATTTCCCGACAGTTGCTTACATAATCAAGTCCTCATAAAAAAAAAACCTTTTTTTTTTTCCCAGCCCCCGCAAGGTTTGGGGCTTTTGGGTATTTGAAAACTTCTTTTCCCCGATTAGTACAAAAAAATTTTTTTTTTTTTTTTCTAGACCATGAAGATGAGAGAAATTTAAAGAGAGAGTAAAAAAAGGCCACATTTTTTTTTTTTTTAAAAAAATTTTTTTATTTTCAAATTTCCACAACAGATGAAGAAGTTTTCAAAATAAAGGCCCCTTTAATCTCATCTAATAAAAACAAGCTATTAAAAGTTAACAATCTTGGGCATAAAAGGCTAGAATTTTTTATAGGACTGCAAGACTAAAAACCTTCTTTAATCAAAAAACCTTCTAGGGGTTTTAAATCCATGAAAAAAATGATAAAACCCAAACAGTAAAAGGGTGACAACCCACCACCCCAAAACTGGTTAAATTTTACCATTTTACCCCCAGCTGATGTCCCTTTAAGCTGAATATTTGTGACAGCTACAGAAGGAAGAGGGAGGGCTCGCAGACAAAATGCCCACTTTTTTTTGGGATGGGGGGGGGTTTTTTTTTTTTTTTTTTTTTTTTTTTTTTTTAAATTTTAGAAGACACATATTTAACTTTTAAAAAAAAACCCTGTAATTTCTTAGAAAAACATATTAATATTTTAAAAAAAACTTTTTCCCTTTTAAAGAAAAACTCTAGATTCTAGAAAGCAAAAGCATTTTTCTTTTTAATAAAATTAAAATTTGTTTAAGGGAAAATTAAAAACTAAAAACTTGATTTTCAAAATTTGCTTAAACAGAAGTTAGTTTTCTTAGCTTTAAATTTGTTAAGGTTTTTTCCCCCCCCCAGAAAGAAAAAAGAAATTAATTTTTTTTTTTGGGGAAAAATTTTAAAAATTTGAAATTTCCATTCAATCACTAAAACCCAATGTGACACAATACTTTTTTTCATGTAAAAATGTTTTTTTTAAGAAAAAAAAAATTTTTTTTTTTTTTTTCCCTTTCCTTTTTTTTTTCCCAAAGCCCCCAAACCTTTTTAAAAAAACTGTGGGATTTCTTCCCTAAGTACAACCAAAACTATCTTGAAGGGTACTGAAACCAATTTTTTCTGAAGTGTCTAATATCTGTCAGTAAGGGACAAGTGTGGAAAAGGGAGAAAAAAGTTGGTCCAAAAAAACCTTCCCCTTCCCCCCTTCCCGAAAAAAATTTAGAACCCAAGCTTTCCCCGCATTGTTTTGTCTAAAAACAGATTTAAGAGACAGGTTCTTGTGTCTGAGAAAAAACAGCATAAATTTGCTTAACAAAGGGCAGCACACGGTACTACTCCAATGTTTCAAGGAGATGTAAATTACCCAAATAACTGATATCAACAAAAGAAAGAAAAGTATTTTGCCAGAAAAAACCTCATCAGGGAGACTTCATGTGGCAACACAACCTTAACCTAATCAGAAGTTGCAAGGACCAAAACTGGAGCAAAGGATGGAATGATTTTTTGCAGTAGGTCCTATAAATATAAATCCAGGTATCAGTGTAGGTGTCCAAGAGGCCTCCCCCCCACAAAGAGATTTGTGGGAATATAAATATATACTTGGTGCTAGGTGCAAGTTCTTATGAGCTTCTTCTCGTATCCACGGTTCAAATGAAAAGTTTATAAGAAAACTAACATTCATGTACATAAACAGGCCACTAAGTAAGCTACATATCAGTCAGGAACTATCTTGTGAAATGAGTGCAGTAAAAAGCCAGTGGACAAACAAGGACAAAACAATAAATGAAGAACAAACGTGAGAGCTGCTTGAAAAATAAAGGTAAACAATTTCCCCTTTATCACATACAAATTTGGTGGACACTCTAACAGACAGAACAGAGCTGAACTTGATTTTCACTCAAAACTACTTTTTCGAGTTAAACTACCGTAAAGAGCCTCAAAAACAAGGTGATATAACAGAAAAATTCAGACTAAAAAACCCTTTAGCAAAGATGGTGAGCCTGGAGAAATTGCTAACACACACAACATCTGACTGTGCCATTTCCAGTTTCAGGTGGCCCATACCCACATTAGACGGAGCACAGCCTGAACAAAGAAAAGAGCCAATGTGAAAAGATGAAGCTCACAACAGTAAAAAAGGAGACCTGCAAAACAAATCCAATTTCAACCCACAAGCATATTTAATTAAGAGTGACCATCCTTAGTGGCCTGAAGAGCTAAAGAGTAAAGATACTCAGTCTCCATCATTTCCTCTCATTAAGAAAGAAAAGTAATTACCATCAGACGAGATTGAATGTTCTCCTGAAAGGACCACAAAACCACTGGCCAACAGATGGCACTTCAGTCACTAGAAGAGGAACACCCGGGTTCTACTGAAAATCTAACTGCATGAGAAAGTGGCAACCAGCCCTTGCACCACGGCAAATTTTCTCCATGAACCCTATCAAAAGTAACAATAGCAGGGAGTTCCTGTCACAAATAGAATCATATGGTATAATCCATGCAGTAGATAGGGTAATTTTTTTTAATATAGGTTAGCCATAAGGTGCAAACCAACAATGTAACAAAAAGCGGAAAATTAATTTCTCCTTTGTGGCAAACCGAGCTTACCAGTCCACAAAGATGTGTCCGTCCCTTACTTGTACAAAGCTCTAAAACGGCTGCTAAAAATAAAGATCAAAATATTTTAATACATACAGTGATACCAAGTAATGAAATTTATTTCCTGCCTGAAGGTAGACAATCAAAACCCCCCCGAATCTTTTTATTTATTTTTTTTTCTATTAAGGAACAAACCAAAAAAACAATTTTAAAAAACATTTAAGCATTGCATTTAATTGCAAAAAAATCTTTTTTTATTGGGGGTTTCCAACCCGCAGCAAAATTAAACCGTAAAATGTTTTTATTAAAAAAAATTTTTTTTCCCCCAAAGAAAAAAATTGTACAAAATGTTTGTAACCAAATAAATAAAAAAAAGGGTTTCAAAAAAATGCAAGAAAAGCCCCTCAAAAGGGCCCATGCAGAGCCCCGGGACTGGGAGCACAGAAGATTTAAAAAAAACCCCAAAAAAACCAACTTTTTCTGTATTTCCCCTGAAAACCACAGAATTTTTTTGCCACAAAGAGGGGCTTATTTCACCCAAAAAAACCCCTTTCCCAAAAACCCTTTCCCCCAAACCCTTTTAGCCAAAAATTTCCCCCTCTTTTTCATTCCCAAATTTAAAAAATGAAAAAATGGCCCATGTTACAAATGTCCAATTTGGGATCAATATAAAATTTCCCTTTTTAAAAAGAAAAGTGAAAAATTTTTTAGACAAAAATAAACCATAAACAAACAAATTTTCAAATCCCGGGCCAACTCCACTAACAAGCCAGTTTGGCCTTATTTTTTTCACTTGGGTTTGTATATAAACCGGGTTCAAGAATCCTATGAGAACAACAACAAAAAAAAAAATAACATAAACCTTTTTAAAAAAAATGTTTTTTTTTTTTTTTTACCCTTTTCCCTGTGTTTGGGGGGTTTTTAAAAAAAAAAAAGGGCCCGTAAAAACTAAGGGGTATAAGCTGGAAAAAAATCTTCCAGGGCAATGTAAAAAAGGGGAGACCCCCAAATCAAAAAGCCTGCCCAGGATCCGGCCCCCCTTTCAACTAGTAAGGGAAAAAACCCTGGCCCTGAAAGATGTTTGGCTCGTTAAAAAAATTTTCTGCAAAAAAAAAAGAAGAAAAAAAAGTTTTAAAAAAAAAGTGATGAAGACGCACCCTTTTGGGGAAAAGTCAAAAAAATTAAAATTTTTTTTCCCCTTTTTTTTTTCCCCCCCTTTTTTCTTTTTTTTTAAAAAATTTTGGGCCCCCATGTTTTCCCCCAAAAAATTTAAAAAAAAGCTGGTCCGTGATTCTTTTTTGATCAAGAAACCCGACTATTTATCAAAATTTATTTTTCCCCCAAAAAAAGGGGGATTCCCCTCCTCCTTTCCCAAAAAATCCGGCCCGTTCCCAGCGTGTTTTAAAATTTTCCCCCTTTTGGCCCCGGGGAAGTAAACAGATTTTCTTAAATCCTACCCGGGGGAAAAGGGGCCCCGGAAAAAAAACACAAAACAGCTAGTCAAATAAACCTGAAAACAGGGCAAAATAAAAAAATCTCAACACCCCCCAAAACCCGCCTGGGTCTCTTCAAATGTCCTACACAAAAACCCTTTTCCCCCGCTTGCCTTAAAGTGAGAATCCTACACCCTGTAAAATTTTGCTAAAATTTGACCCCAGATCCTGGAGATAGTGGGAAAAAGGGGAAAAAGGGGAAAAACCCACATTTTCCCCCGGAAAAAAAAATTTTTGGATACTGAAATGCACAAAGGTTTATCTGATGAAGAAAATTACTTGATTGTTTAAAAAATTAAACAACATTTCCCACAAAAATTATTTTAAAAGGGGGTTTTTTTATTCATTTTTGGGTTTTCATTTTTGGGGCTTGCCCCCTATTAATTTTCCTAGTCAACCCTTGTTTTAAATTTGCATGAAATACACTTGTGAAGAGGTTTGGGGGAAATTTTTTTTCCCAAACAAATTTTAACTATTGAAACCTTTTAAATTTTGCTGAAGTCAAAGTTTTTTAGAGACTTAAAAAAGTAAAGCAAGTTAAAATTATTTCTGGGCCAAAACAGCCAAAAGGAAAGCGAGAAAAGATACCTGACAATCATCTTTTTTTAAAAAAAAAAACTATTGGACAAACATGATTTCCCAAACCAATTAAAAAATGTAAAAAAGATAACAAAAAATAATAAGGGGGTAAAAAAAAAAAAAAAAAGCAGATAAAATTTAAATTTTTTTTTTCCCCTAAACAAGTGATTTAAAAAAAAAAAACCTTTTTTATTTTTTTTTTTTTCCCGATATAAATTGCAAAAAAGTTAAAACCATTTTGGGAAAGGGTAAAAAAAGGAAAAAGTTTGGTTACATAAATACAAAGGGGTTTTTTTTTTTTTTAAAAAGGGAAAAGGGGACAAAATTAAAGCTTTTTTTTTGGGGGCCCTTGGGGAAACTTTGAAGGGATGCTAAGGGGAATTAAAAACCAAACCCAAATTTTTAAAAAAATAGTCCGGGGGAAAACCTTTTTTGGGGGCCTTATTTAGAAAGACGGGCGGGGGGCCAAAAATTCTTTTTTAAAAAATTAGGGCAGGGAAAGTCAGAACTTTTAGATCTGGGAACCCAAAATGGTTTTTTCCACAAGTTAAATTTCCCTTGAAAAATTTTTGATCACCCCCCCAACAAAAACGTCCTTAAACTCCTTCACTAGAAAACCCCCCCTCAAATATTTCCCATAAACCCATTTTTACAAGATCCCCGCCATCCCCCAAAAAATGGTCCCCATAAAAGAGGACAAACATGAAACCCATGCAAAAAAATGCAAAATTTTCCCGCCTTTTTTTTTTTCAAAACCCCTTCAGAGAGATCGTTTGGGTGAGTCGCCCCTCACTGAAAAAAAGGGCCCATAAATTTTCCCAAAAATTTGGGAAATTTTGAGACAAGAGAATTTTTTTTTTATTTTTAAAACCTTGAAAAAGTTTCAAATCTCGCTTTTGCTTTTAAAACCCAACCTTTAAAAAACAGTGCTGAAAACCACTTCCCCTCTTGCATTTTTGTTATTTGGATGCTTTTGTCTGAATTATAACACCTTTTACCACAGATCAAAGGGAAATTTTCCCAACCAGCCCCCTACTAAAAGTTTCCCCTGGGGTCCCCATGATATGCATGGGTTTTTTATCTCCCCTTATTGACAAACAATTGGAAAGGGTTTTTTTTTTCCCCCTTTTAAAAAAAACCCCTGATCAGAAAAAAAATTTCCCCTTTTACTTTCCTAAAATCCCAAAGAAAAAAAAACCCCTTCTCCCCCTCATTTTTCCCTTTTATTTTTTTTTATATTTAAAAAAAAATTTTAAAAAAATTTTTAAAATTAATTTCAGTGGAAAATTTGGAAAGGGGTTTAAAAAGGATTTTTTTTTTTTTTTTTTTTTTTTTTTTTTTTTTTTTGGAAAATTTTTCCCTTTACAACGCTTTTGACTTTGGCCCTGTTACTTTTGACGAAAAGGATAGAAAAAAACAATAAGGGAGGACAAGGGGGAATGGTTTCCCACACTGAAAAAAGAGCAAGTTAGATTTGGATTTTTGGAAAAAAATTTTTTTAAAAAAACTGTGGGGGAGTGGTGGGGCCCTTTGGGGAAGTGTTCAGGGGGCCAGGCTGGGGGGGGAAAGCTCTGGAGCAACCTGGGGCCTAGTTTTTGGGAAACGTCCCCCGGGCCCAAGGCAGGGGCATTTGGAAAACTAGAAACAAACCTTTAAAAACCCTTCCAAATTTCAAATCTTTCTTTGAAATTTTAACAGTTTTTGGGAAAAAAAAATGCTTCATTTTTAAAGTGAAACCTCAATCCATTTTCTGAAATGATTAATGGGGTTTTGGGGGACTTTTTAGTAAAAGGGGGGGGTCCCCGTAAGAATTTCCCCCACAGTTCTTCCACTTTCAAAGTTTCAAGTCACCACCCGCCCCCATCTGCACCCCCGGGAAAGTTAAAAAAAATTGCCCCTGTCCCTTTTGGCTGAGAAGTTTTTGTGTAAGTTGCTTTCAGTAATCCCGAAGTTTTTTTTTTCCCGGGGGAAATTTTAAAAAAAAAAAAAAATTTAAAAAGGGTTATTGTAAATCCCTGGGGTTCTTCCCTTTAAAAAAACAAGCTTTCAGGGGGGAAATCCCTCTGCAAGGCCTGTAAAATTTTTTCCAAGGGTTTTTTCTAAACAGCGGTTTTAAAAATAGGGGGTTAGTGGCCTTTTCCCGGGGAAAAAACCCGGGCTTCCCTGTGATGTTGGAACAATCTTCTGCATGGCCATGGCAAAACCCTTTGCCTATTATTTTAAAATTTTTAAAATTTTTGGGCACAATCTTTTTCCCAAGAATTTTTTTTTTTTTACCTATCCCTTTTTTATCTTGGGATAGCGGGCCGGGAAAAACCCCCAAGGGGGCCCACCCTTTAAAAACAAAAAAAAAAAAAAGGTTTTAAAAACCCCGCACCAAGAAACCCCTGAAAAAAAAAAACAAAAAAAACCCAAAAATATTCCCATCAAAAATTTATATGTGCTATAAGGGTTAAAAAAACTGTCGGGAAAATGGGCTGAGGCCAAAAAATATCCCCGGTGAATAAAAGCTCATCCAGTTGGCGGGGGTTTTCCACTAGTGGTTTTTTTTTTTTTCCAAAAGGCTCAAGTACTGAGGCCCCAGATAAATTTTTAAAAAACCTTATAAAAACAAGGGCCCCTGGATGAGGGGGAAAAAAAAAATACAAAACCCTCGGTAAGATTGTGGAAACCCCAAAATAAAAATTGGGGGGAAAAGGGGGTTCATTGCGGGAAAAAAGCGGGAAAAAGGCCCCTGCAGGGGTATCTGGACAATGGAAAAAGGGGTTCAAAAAAAGCAAGGTGCTACCCTTCCCTTTTTTTCCCCCCAAAAATTCAGCCCAACAGCACTACAAGGCCTGGGGCAGAGGGGATTGAAAAAAAACACGCGGGGGGGGGGGGGAAAAAAAGGACCCCCCGTGTTTTCAAACTCACCATCCACATTTTTCTCCCCCCAAAGGCCCTTTAAAAAAGTAAAGTTGTCTGATGGCTTCGGGGGTCCGGGCCCTCGTGTGTGTTTTTTTAAAAAATTTTTAACCCTTGCCTAGAAACAAAAGGGGTTTGTTTTTTTTAAGTTTTCCCTTTAAAAAATTTGGGCCCTTTTTAAAAAAAAAAAAAAAAACAACACAAAATCCCCAAACCTTTTCACACTATTTACAATCCCTTTTCTTTTCCCCCCTAAAACTTTTTTTTTAAAAAAAAAAAAAAAAATTTTAAAAAAAAAAAAAAAAAAAAAAAACCGACAGTTGTTAATAAAACTCCCCTGTTTTTTTTTTCAATTTTTCAAAGAAAAAATGAAATTTCTTTCTTAAATTTTTCCCATCAAAACCCTTTTTTTGGGGGGGGATCATAAAAAAAAAAGGAAAGGGGGCATTTTTCCATAAAAAGTGAGTTTTTAAAAGGGGACATGAGACCTAATGATTTTTGAAGAAAAAATTTAAATTATAAAAAGCCCATCAAAAAATTTTGGGAAAAATTTGCATAGAAGAAAAAATTTCCCCCTCTTCAAAAAAAAATTTTTTTGAAAAATTTTTTCACAAGTGACATTTCAGAATTTTCTTTCAAATTTTGCTTTTCTGTCAGTTCTTTCCCAAAGAAAAAACAGTCCTAGTTTTTTTTAAAAAAATAAATTGTAGTTGCAAACCAAAAAAAAAAATTTATGTCTAAAAACTATTGTCACTAAATCCCAGAAAATGTCAAATTTTTTGGGCCATTTCCCCCATCTCTTAACCTGGGAAGACTTTCAGTGAAAATATTTTCCCTGGTACATAGTTTAAAACTTTTGCCACCTTTTAGAATTTTCCCCCCCAACATCGGGGAAAATTTTTGTATTAGATCTTTTTTTAAAAAAATGGCATCTTGTCTCTTTTTTTCCCCCTGAAAAACCGGGGATACAAATGTTTTTTGGCTAAATGAAAATTTTTTTTTTTTTTTTTTCAGCCCCCTTTTTTACTAGCTTTCAAATCCAATTTAGCTTTTTTCCCCCCAAAAAGTCCCCCAAAAAAATATTAAAGGTTTAAAACCAGAGAAAAAAAAACAAAAGCAGAGTTACAGTTTTTTTGGGACAAAACCCCCAAGCCTCCCCCAAATAAAACCCACCCCCAATTTTTTTTTTGGTTTGTTTTAAAAAAAAAAAAGTCCCTTTATTTTCTTAGCTATTCCAGTGTTTTTTTTTTTAAAAAATAATCCCAAAAAGAAAAAGCTAAAATTTTTTTGGACTTCCCCCCTCGTTTTCCCCCAAAATATATTCCCGGGACCAGGTTTGCCCTTCAAGAGTACAATGGAAAAAATTTTGCAGCTTTTTCCTCTTTGGTGTTCCAATCTTGTACATTACAGATGGGACTTTTCCACTGGGCCCCCCTGATGCGCCCCTTTTTTACAAAAGGGGTTTTTTTTTAAAAGACCCAAAATTTTACACAAAGAAGTTGATTTGAAGTTTTCGAACCTCTCCCGTATTGGGAAGTTGAAAAACGGAGCTCTTCGTCAAAAGCGCCCCCGGGGCTTTCCCTAAAGGGAGGATTTTATAGAATCCAGTCTGTTTTTGGGGGGGGCCCATTTAACCCACAAACCCCTCCTCTGCTGGCTAAAACCATCCAAAAAGTTTCAGAAGTGTTCCCACTACAGAGCTAAAAAAGAATATTTAATTTTTTATTTTCCCCCCTGGTTTTAAAAATTTTAAAATTTTTCCCTTTCCAGTTTCCCCCACCCCCCCCTTTTTTTTTAAATTTTTTTCCCCCCCCCTTCCCCCCGGCCCGATCCTTCAAAAAAAGGGGGCAGGGTTTTTAAAATTTACAAGATACGATCAGTGAAAATATTATTTTTAAAAAAAAAAGAATAAAAAAATACAGAGAAGGTAACAGACCTTGGTTTTTTTAAAATCAAGCTTAGTGAAAAATTTTTTCCCAATTAATGTTTAAAAAAAAAAAAAAAAACATCAGAAAATTTACTAGCACTGAAAAAATTTCTATTTTTTTTCCCGGGAAAATGAAGGGCAAACCCCAAACATGGGAAAAAGGGAATTTGAAGACCAAGCACCTTTTTTACATAGGAAAACAAAACATTCCCAAACCCATGAAACCGGGTCTTTTTTTTGCTGGGAAACCCTACAGGAGCAAGGGGCAAAGGGGTCTCCCTCAAAGAAAATAATTGAAGGTTGCATCTGGGAGGCCCCACAAAAAAAAACAAAAGGAACCTGGGCATCAGAAAAACAGTAGCACTACTTAAAGAGAAAAAAAAAGCATTAAAGACTTATGGTTTTGGGAAAAACACTGGAAACCCCAGGGTTTTTTTTTTTTTTTCTTTGGGAAACCCCCCTCAAGGGAAACTCTACTAAAAATTTAAATTAATATGAAACTGTTGTTTTTTCTGAAAAAAAAGCCTTTTTGATTTGTTTAAATAAAAGTGGAGTCAGTTTTCTCATGAATTGTAAGAAAAAAAAAGAATCCCTGTTTGGGGGTTTCCTTTTAAAAGATATTACCTGATTGGACTTCCCCAAGTGACCATGAAGATGGGGGGGGTGGTAATTTCCCTTCTGCCCAAAATCTCTGACCCCTTTTCCCAAAGAAACTTTTTTAATTTTAAACAAGTCCAAAAATTTTAAACCCAGAACCCCCTTTTTTTCCTTTTTCCCCCTTTTTTTTTTTTAAACAAAAAAAACACCTTTTGTTTTTTTTTTAAAAATGTGTTTTTTTTCTATTTGCGTCAAAAGTAACAAAAAAACCCACCCAAGCCTGTCAACCCCCCTGAGAGGGGGTTTACGGGAAAACCCAAAAAACATACCAGTATTTTTTTAAATTTTTTTTTGCAAATTTTTTTTGCGGGCCATGAAAAAACAGAGGCCCTCATTTTCCCCGGAAGCGACCTTCCCCTTTTTTACTGAAATAAAAATGTTTTTTTTTCCCCTGGCAACCCTTTGTTTCCCCTCTCACCTGAAACCCCACCATCTTTGCTTTTTTGAGCCCTTTTTCGTAACTGAGTTGTGTATGGGGGGGGGGTTTTTTTTGGGGGTGGTGGTGATTTTTTTTTCTTTCCCCTTTAATTTTTTTTTTCATTTTTACTTTTTTTTTTTTTTTTTTTTAAAACTCCAAAAGAACTACCCACTAAAAAAAAAAGGGGAAAAACTGTTTAACCCCCCCATTTCAGTGGAAGGAGTTTTTAAAAAAACTTGAGGAAAGAGTGATTTTCCTTTTGGCCACAAAAAATTTAGTTAAAAAATTCCAGCAAAAACACATGCCTTTTTAAAAACCTTTTCCCCTGCTCAAATACAAAACGAAGCTCTGCTCTAAAATTCCCCCTTTCCAAAACCCCTTTCCCCTCAGAAAATCGGGGGCAGCATTTTTCCCCCATAAAAAAAAAGGTTACTTTTTCCCCTGTCACCTCGGGTTTTCTTTCATTAGCAAGTGCAGAGAAAACCAGATTTTTTTTTCCCCAGTCCCCTGGTGGACCATAGAAAAAAAAACCAGCCTCTCCCCAATTTTTAAAAGAAAGAAAATTTTTTAAAAAAATTCACACAAAAAAAAAAAAAACATAATGGAAAAGAAACTTTTAAACCCCCCAAATCCCTAAAACACACAGCCTCCTTTTTTCCTAAACGAACTTTTTTAAATGGATAAGGAAAGAAAACAGCTGAAGTGTGAAAAAAAGGGTCAAAAGTTTTCCCTTTTAAAAAAAATTTCCCCTGCAAGGCAGCAAAAAAAAATAAGTAAAAAACCCAATGCAGATGTAAAAAAACCCTTGACAAACCAACAGAAATGGTTTTTAAGTAGAGTGAACCCAAAAATAAAAAGCAAAATTTTCCCCCAAAAAGAAAAATGGGAAAAACCCCCCGGGGAAAAAAATTTTGGAATCATCAGTTCTTTTTTTTTTTTTTTAAAATTTTTTTTTTCTTCTTTTTTTCCCCCCCACCCCCACAAAAGTAAAGAATTTTGAGGGGTAAAGCATTTTTTTTTTCCCCTTTTAAAAAAAAAGCTTTAAAAAAATTTTCTGGAAATTTGGTTCCCTTTTTTTCCCCTTTCCCTGGTGATTAAAAAGGGAAAAGAAAATAGTCTAAAAAAAAGGGGGAAAGGGATTTCTTTTCATTTTTTTTAATTCTTTTTTCTTTTCCCATAGAAAGAAGAGCCAATGCAAAATGCTGCTTCAAAAAAAAAAATTTTTTAAAAAATAAAGAAGCAAAACACAGATTTTTTCCCTTTTTTTCAATGTTTAGAATACTTTTAAAGGGCCCCTTGAAGCAAAGAATTTAAAGTCCTTTTTTTCCAAAATATAACGATGACCAAGAAATAAAATAAAGCCCACTTTAATCTCCAATAAAAGTAATTTCAAGACAAAAGAACTTGCTTAGGGTGTTTTAAGAAGGGGGGGCAGTTTTTTTAAATTTAAAATTTTTTGGGCCAAAAAGAAAAAAATTTCCCCAAAATTTCCAAAGGGTTTCAAGTCCCATCCAATTGTAAAGCTAAAAACCTGAAAATATTTTAGAAAGAAAGGGTTTGGTGTAAAAGCCCCAAGGGGCTTTCCACAAAAAAAAAACTCATTTTTTTTGCCAACAGATAATTTTTCCCTTTCCTGCTCCAAAAAACCGAAACAAGGGGCCCCTTGCATCCCGGGGGTTCTAAAAAACAAATCTCCCCCAAAACCCAAAAACCTTTTTTAAAAAAAAAAAAAACAAATTTTTAAAAAAGGGTAGTCCCTTTTGGGGAAAAAAACAAAGTAAAATTCTAAAAAAAACATATTGAAAGGCCCTTTCAAACTCCCTTTTTTTTTTTAAAAAAAATTTGGGGTTTTTTTAAAAAAAATATTTTTAAAAAAAACCATTTAAAAACTGTTTGAAAAAATTTTTAAGCACGGAAAAAATGTTTGATTACCCGGTTAAAAAATTTTTGAAAAAAAAAAAAATGAGTTAAAAAAAAACTTAAAAATTTTTTTAAAAAGGGGTGTCTTTAAAACCTTTTGGGGTTTTTTAAAATTTTAATAAACCCCCAAAAAAATCAAGGAAAAAAGAAAAATTTGGGAAAAAAGATCATCTCTTTTTAAAGCTGAAATGTGGTGAGATGGGGGCCAAACCCACAACCAAGAAATTGGCCTAAAAGATGAAGTGAAAAAAAAACACTTTAAAAAAAAGCTGCAAACCTCTATAAGGTCCAACCCCAAATTAGATGCCAGCAAAAAAAGAAAAAATTTTATGGGGAATTTTTTTCCCCCAAATTTCCCTTTAGGGAGAACTTTTAAATCAAGGATTTGGGAGGTGGCCCTTTTTAAAAAGAAAGCTTTTCCAAAAAAAACTGCAAAAGTCTCAAACACACCCCCAAAAAAAATAAAATTTTTTTTAAAAGGGAAGGGCCCCTTTTGCATTTTTTGCCTGCAAACCCCCCGGGGGGTTTTTTCCCCAATTTCCATTTGAACCATAGGGAAATTCATTTAAGTTTCCTTTTTGAGCTTTCCCTTCCCTTTTTCCCCCCGTTGATTTTTTTTGGGAAAACTCCCTGTTAAATTTTCATCTTTTTCTGAGATTTTGGCTAAAGGGAAACCCTTTTAAATTTTGAAGGGGGGAAGGGAAAAAAAAAAGGGTTTTTTTTCCAAAAATTTAGGAAGAAAGTTGGAATAAATTTTTGATTTTTTCCTAATGAACAGCAAGTGAACCCAAAAAAAACCCTTTAAAAAATGAGCTTTTCCCCTTCCCCAAAATTTTTTTATTCCATTTAAAAAATTTTTTTAAAATTTATAGACATTTGGGCCCATGGGGGAAAAAAAAAATTTTTTAAAAAAACTAGTTAATTATTTTGAAAAAAAACCCCTTAATCCCCCAAAAAAAAATTGAATTTTTTGGGAATTTTAAAAAATTTTTAAATTTTTCATTCCCCCATTTTTTTTTGGGTTTAAAAGGGATATTTTTCATAAAAAAACATAAAAATTTTTTTGAGTGATTGAATAAAAAAAAATCCATTTGAAAAAAATCCAAAAAAGGTTTTCCCCCCCCCTGAAAGCTGTCTTTCTGCCCTTTAAAAAACTTCACAAGATTAAGTTTTTTAAAAAGCCTTAAATTTTTTTAAAGCCCTTCAAGTCCAAGTTTTTTCAGAGGGACTTTATGGCTTCCATTCCGGGGAAAAAAAAAAAATTTTTTTTAGTTACACAATCTCAGCCAAAAAACCCTCACAACACCAAAAATCAGTGACAAAAATTTTAAAAACCCATTTTCAAAAAAAAACCTAAATGGCTAGTATAAAAGGAGGCCTCCTCCCACCCTGCAGGGGTTTTAAATTTTTTTCCCCTTAAAAGTTTTCCCCAAAAAAAACCACAGTAATAATCGAAATTTTTAAAAATTAATTTTCTAATTATCCCCCACCACCCAAAAAACCCCTTGAAAGCTTTAAATTCGGCCCAAAAGCCCCAACGCACTCAAAATTTTGGGGAAAAACTTTTCATAAACCATCCCAAAAACCCTTTTTAAAAAGGTTTTTTTTTTTTTTTTTTTTTTTTTTTTTCCCGAAACTTTTCCCCCTTTGGGAAGGGTGAAGTAACCCCTTGGATAAGTTTGGGTTTAAAAGTCTTCTTAGATCTGTAGAAAAGAAAAAGTATTTAGAATTTTTTTTTAAAAAAAAACAAAAATTGGGGAAAAACCGGGAAATTTTCAGAGGAAAAAAAAGGGGGCCCGGGGGTAGGGAATTTTCCATCTCTCTATGTTCGGGAAAAAGTTTTCAAAAAAAGGGTGACTTTGGGGTTGGGTTTTAAAATTTCGGGTGCAAAAAAATAAAAGAAAAAAAGGAAAACATTTTTTTTTTTTTTTTAAAAAAAATTTTAAAAAAAACCGCAAGAGAAAAGATTTTTAAAGGGTCCCTTTAAAATTGCTTTTTTTTTTTAAAAGAAAAGGTCATTTTTTTTTTTCACTTAAAAAAAAACAACAAAAAGGTGCCCCAAAAAGGGGAAAAAAAAATAGAAAAGCAGGCTTAAAAATTGCATTCAATAAAATTTACCTTGGCAAAATGAAGAACTAAAAGAGAAAAGGGGGGGTTTTAAAATATTTTTTAATTTTAAAAAAACCCCAAAACCAAAAAAAAAAAACCCCCCACCCTTTTCCCCCCCCAAGAAATTAACTCTCAAGAGAAACTTTTTCAATATATAATATTGTATGATATACTGTATTTTTTGGGGCTGGCTGGGAAAAGAGTTAATTTTTTTTCCCCAAAAGCAGCCCTCGGGGGCTTTTCCCTTTTTTTAAATTTTTTTTCACTTTGGGAGCTGGGAAAAGGGGTTGATAAACCCCAAAACCCGTGGTTTTGGCTAAATTTTTTTTTGAAAATTTCTGGAAAAAAAGCATCAGCAATATCCCCCCCCCAAAAATTCCACTTCCCCAAACAGGGAAGGGGGCCCAAAAATTTGGAAAGGGGTTCCCAGGGTTTGGGGTAGGGTCAACCCCCAATTAAAACCAAAAAGGGGGGTTTTTTCCCTACCAAAAAGAACATCGGGTTTTGGGGTATAAAAACTAAGAAAAGTAGGAGGGGAAAGGGGGGGGCCCAATTTTTTTTAATTTTTCAAAAAATGTTTTTTTTTCTGGAGCAATCAATACACTTTTCCCGACTGGGTTTTCCCGGGGAAATTGGGGGCCCGACACCCAAACCCCTTTCGATGGGAAAATAGAAAACAAAAACCCCTTTTTTTTTTTTCCCTTTGGCAAATTTTTTTTTTTTTTTTTTTCTTTTTTTCTTTTTTGGGGGAAAAGCCTTAAAAACCCACAAAGGGGTCTTCCATCTTTTTTTTTCCCTCCCCCCAGATCCCGCTGAGAAGTGGGAGTGACAGAGAAGTGGGGGGTTAGCCCAGGGTCCAGCCAGGGTCAGCCCAGCACACCTACTTTTCCCCCCCGGGAAAAATTCAAAAGGGGCTTAACAGCTTTTTTCCCCCCCCCTTTTTTGCAAGGAGCGACGCAGAAACCCTTTCCCCCCTTCCCCCCCCCTTCAAAATTTTTCCCTTTTCCCGGTGAAAAACCCCCAAAAAAAAAAAACAAATGTTAAAGTTGTGTTAGTTTCTGTTTTAAAAAATTTCAATCTTTAAAAAAGCATTTTTTTGAAAAAAAACTTTTTTTTTTTTCCCATCTGAATAAACCCCCCTTTTTTGGGGGGGGGGCTCAAATTTAAATGGGAGGCCTAGAGCTTAACCCGCTTGTAATAGCTTGTAAAAAACCCAAAAAAATAAATATTTTAAAAAAATAAATTTTTTAAAAAAAGATGAAAAAAACTAGTTTAGAAACCCATTTTCAGTTTTTTAAAGACAAAGGCTTATGGCTTTGGGGGGCCCTTTAAAAGGAAAAAATTAAAAAAAAAAAAATACCTTACAATGCCCACCCGGTAAAAACAGGTTTTTTTTTTTTTTTAAATTTTTCCCATATTGAGTTTTCCCTTTTTCCTAATTGAAAAGGAAAAAAAGAAAAATCAGTCAGGAAAATTGCAAAAAAACCCCTTTGGGGTGGTTTTTTGGTACTTATAAAAGTAAAAATTACCAAAAGGGAACTCATATAACAAAAAGATTAAATTTAAAAGGGACAGGAGGGGGGAAATGGGAAAAAATTCTCTCTGGGACCCAGGATTAATAACAAGTATTTTGTTGCTCTAAAAAAAAAGGGTACACATGTTATAAATTAAAAAAACCCCCCCTTTAAACCCAAGAAAAAAAAAAACAAACAATCAGTTCCCCCCCGGGAAATAAAACCAAGAGTAAAAAACAGAAAAACCCCGGACAAAGTAAATCCCAAAACAACCCCAAAAAAAATCAAAAAGGCATTTTTTTTGGGGGTGATAAACCAAAATTTCTGTGGAAAAAATTCCCCGGTTTCATTTAAAAAAACAAAAAAAAACAAACAAACCCCAAAAAGAAAAATAAAAGAAATTTTAAAAACTAAAAAAAA
>JAVUNC010000124.1:0-31054 GCA_032173965.1 Sitta carolinensis
TGACTTTCCTCCAACACAGGACTACTACAGTAAGTCAGAAACAAGTTACCATAGTGACCTATTACACACAGGGAAAGTACATTTCTGCAATTATTTTTGGAGCTTTCTGAAAGGCTGTATTGTCAACCAAACACAGTCTTGAAACCAGAGCATGCTTCTCACTTCTTCATTGTGCAGTGGAGAAAGACAGACATGTAGGATGTAACCACCAAGGCATCCCAGGGAGACAACTGCATCTTGGTGTTTAGCTCAGTGGGACGCTGGCACCAAGCAAGCTGAAGGTCACTCTCAGGGCTTAAGCATCACAAATTATGCACCTAAAAGCTTGTTCTTGCCTCTCCTTCCTTTGTCTCACATCAAATACAATCAGAGCAACACACATTTTGCCCAAACTGTTTTTATTTCTTTGGGCAGCTCTCAGTATCAGTTAAGAGGACTGAAATCTTCCATCTCTCTTTCCTGGTTTCCATAGTGCAGTCCATAGTGAGTTCCAGTCTCCAGGGAACTTGCCCACTCAGGACCAGAATCTTTTGCTTCATCCACTGGGCATTTTCTTGCTTCCCTCCATATTCACAGCCAACTCTGACAGTGGCAAGGACATTCAGATAAGTGAGAACAAGAGGCAATTCTGGATGTCTTGGTGCTCAGTGTTCCTCTATGCCCAGGTGATCCCCTGTCCCAGCAGAGGCAGAGCAGACCCCCACACTATCCCAAGAGACACTCCATGTGCAGGATGAAGCTGCTGTGTTGTCTCTGCTAAGAGGCAGTGCAACCCCAGTGCTGTGCTCCCAGCTGCTCACCCAGCCCTGCTCTGCCCCCAGCATGGAGGGAGACCCTGAGGGACACTCCTGGTCCCCAGGCTGCAGCTGGACATGGAGCCACTGCCCACTGCTGCCTGGCTGTGTCCATCTGGCCCATGGCTCATGCCCCCAGCAGCCCACCCTCCAAAGCCAGGGCTCTGCAGAGCGGGGGGCTCAGGCTCTTGTGTGGGACCGTGTCCGAAGCCTCACAGGGCTCTGGGCACATCAGGGGCTGCAAGAGCCCAAGGCTGGCGGCTGCTCCATGCCCCTTCCAGGGGGGTTCAGCTGTTGAAGGGGTGCCAGGGGTGCCCCTTTGTGACACAGGGGCATTCCATCAGGGCCCTGGGTGATGCAGGACTGTTGCGTTGCCCAGAGACCGTTAACGACGTGTAGAGCCCCGCCCTGCCACAGGGTATAAAAACGGTGCAGAGCCCCGGGCTGCCCAGTTCCAGGACAGCAGCTGTCCCAGCTCAAAGCGGCTTCTGGGGTCCCTCTGCGCCACAGATCTTTGAGATGGAGGAGGACAAGGCCAAGCCCCTCTCCCAGACACCCAGCCCCTTGCCCAGCTGGCCCGAAGACCTACCAGTTTCTGACTGGGATGAATTCAGTGAGGCAGACGACCCGTGTTCCCTCATAGCAGGTGAAGACTACAAAGAGGTATCAGACTGGGAAGAGTCTATTGGCCAACAGCCTTCTGGAGTGGAAAACTCTGTCCACTCCAACTGGGAAGACGACAGCGGCAACGAGCTCGCTCAGGACAGCTGGGAGCAGGCGGGCATGCAGAGCGCTGGGGTCAAGGCCTTGCTGCGGGAGGAGGATGACTGGCATGAAATGAGTGTCCTCCAGCTGTTTGAAGAAGAGCGGGAGCAAAGGCTGGGATGCTTGGCAGAGGATGGGCTCCCACCTCCAGTCCCTCAGGAGGCCTGGGTTGAGTGCCAGGCACGGGAGCCGTGCCCCCAAGTGCCGTTGTGTGCCCGGCCTCCCCACAGCCCAGTCCCTGCCCCGCACAGCTGCTCCAGCCCCTCAGATCCCCAGCTGGAAGACGAGGGTCCCCACAGGAAGCGTCAGTCCTTTGGCAGGCGGGTGCTGTGGGCGCTGCTCAGCATCTTCTGCTTCTCCTGCCATGGCCTACAGCCTGAGGACTAGCATCACTGCCAGCACAGGCCACCGAGCTGCCCGGCATCCTGAGGGAGACACACAGTCTGCCTGAGCCTGGAACAAACGGAAGAGCATGATCAGAAGAATAGGAACAAATAAGAATAAGAATAAGAATAGGAATAAGAATAAGAATAGAATAGAATAGGAAGAAGAAGAAGAAGAGAAGAAGAAGAAGTAAGGAGAAATAGTAAAAGTAACTAATATTAATAATAAGAAATAGAATAACAATAAGAATAGTAAGTTAGAATAATAAAAACAAGAGTATGAATAAGAAGCTAAACAAGTAGAAGAAATAGTACTAGCAGTCAAAAAGAAGAAGGAGGTGACGAAGAGGGAGAACAAGTAGAAGTACATAATAAGAAGAGGAATTAGAAGGAAAAGAAGAACTAGAAGAAGAAGAGGAAGAAGAAGAAATAATAGTAGTAGTAATTAGTAGTAAGGATTAGAATAAGAAAAATAGAAGAATAAGAAGAATAAGAATTGCTAAGATGAAAAAGAAATAGTAGTAGTTATAAATAATAATAACATGAATAAAAATAAGAATATGAACTTGTAGTTGTTTTATTAATAATAATGTCAAATTAAAATACACACACAGAGGCATCTCTCCCTAATGGGATGGTGACACCTGAGCAGGGTCCCTTGCAGCCACAAGCATCCCATGATTCTGTCAGCTCCTCGCTTCCCTTTTCTTCTTCCCTCTGTTTTGAGCTGGGAATGTGTGGGAAAACGTCCAGCAAAGAGGCCTTTGCTGTCTGCTCTGGGGGCCCACACAGCTTCAGGATTTTGTCACCTGTACCTGCACCTGCCCAGCTCCCTTGGGAGGCACGGCAGAACCAGCACTCTGGGAGCCTCGGTAATTCCCCTCTGGGATGCACGGTACTCACAGTGCAATGGGCTGGAATTCCAGTTTGCAGTAAGGAAAAGTGTTCCTGCCCTTTAAGGCAAAGCTCTGATGGGGCTGAAACCCAAGTGGAGCAGAATCCTACAGTGCCATTTCACAACCAACTTTCATAGCTTAATCGAGGGTTGTTTTAGTGCCTGGATTAGGAAAAAAAATCAGGGCCTTTGCCTGGGAAGTGCCACAGGAAGAGACAGACACCATGAAAGAAAGCGAGCAGGCAAAGACGGAAAGAAGAGAAAGGAAGACACAAATAGCACTAAGCTGGTGGCACTCTTGAGAACCAAAGTGGAACTTACTGAAAAGGAATGGGACAGAAATACAGAGCTGTGAAACTTGGATTTACTCTCCAAATATAATTTTGTTCCTTGATAGCAAACCTCCTTCTGGTAAGAACAATCCTCCAGCATGCTTTTCAGAAAGTACTTAGTTCTGAATTCGTGCTGTAGGCTGCAGACACAAAGAAAGATGGAAGGGGCTTTCTCCTCCTTCTGGTTCCTTTGACATCCTCAGCAGAGGAAGGAGCAGATAGGAAAGGGCAGCTTGTCTTCATCCTTCAACAGGTCATGGAGGGGCAAAAAGGTCTCGCAATGTCTGTAGCTGTTCCCACAGGGGTGTGAAGGCTGATGCCAGACCCCCAAGGGTCACATTAAGGGGTGCCTTCACACAATGCTCGCCTGGTATTGAGGGGCAGGGTGACAGTTTTATTCACGGGGCTTTGTAATTCTGCCACAAGCCAGGTGAGTAGGCCTTGGCCTCCTGGACACAAAGACTCTGTGATCTTTCCCATTTGGGGCAGAAAGCCAGGCCCTTTGGTAGACAAAGCCCAGTGCCCACAGGTGACATCAGCAGGGTTATTATTTATTGAATGAAATGATGTGCAGAGCTGTTCACGTAACTCTTTGCAGTTGTTGCTTAGTGTGCAAACAGCTACTCTCAGTAACACTGAGGGAAAGAGAAAACCTTTTGTTTTGTGTAAACCAACAAAACCTCTGAGTCTGACACTGGAGTCTTTGGAGGGCTGCTGAACACCTCTCCTTCCCCACTCTCCCTAAAGGAAGTCCCCCTTTTTGCCCATCCTTGCCAGCACTCTTGTCATCTCATTCTGCTCCTTCTAGATGGTGGGGCAGTACATGACTTCAGTGAATTGCTGGTGACACAAAACTGGGAGACATTGTTGGGGGTCAGCAAGGCTCTACAGCCTTGTCTGTTCTCTTGGGGACCAAATTTACCCCCAAAGCTCCACAAGAAGGTTTTGCCATCGAGATGAGCCCTTGGGAAAAGCTGCCTCCACTCCTGGGTGAACAGCAAACACCAAAAAAATGAGAAGCTGAATGTTTGATGTGTTGTAGAGAGATAGGTTTGTAGTTTTGAAAATGCCTCATATATTTCTATGGGGCCAAGATGGAGAGTTTAGGGAGTCGGTCCTCCCTTCTCCCTTTTCTCCTTCTTTTCCTTTTTCTGTGACCTCAGTTCCTATCATGTAGCCATTGGTGGAGGGAATTTAGTTTGGAAAAGACTTGTTAATAATAGTGATGGTTATTGGATTTAAAGACAAAATCATGTACGTAGAACTTTTCTATTTGATGATAAACCTTATATAAACTCTCTGTACTGTACATTTTGCGGCCATTTTTGGCACCTGGGACCAGTGGTAACACTGTGTTCCTGACCCTTTGATAACTTTAAAATAAACACCATGAAGCAGCCTTGAAGCAGTTTGTTGCTCTTCCCTGAGATGAGAGATTGAGAAGAAGAGCCATCTGGGCACAAACCACGCTCGTGGAACCCCAGCCGGGTCTCCACACCCTGTACCTGAGAGGCACAAATTAATAGGCCCTTTGGATTGGCAAAAACTTGCTAATGCATCAGGCAGACCCAGTTTCAAAAATAATTTTTATACTGATCACTACAAATAAATGTGAGTTTGTTGACTTTCCTCCAACACAGGACTACTACAGTAAGTCAGAAACAAGTTACCATAGTGACCTATTACACACAGGGAAAGTACATTTCTGCAATTATTTTTGGAGCTTTCTGAAAGGCTGTATTGTCAACCAAACACAGTCTTGAAACCAGAGCATGCTTCTCACTTCTTCATTGTGCAGTGGAGAAAGACAGACATGTAGGATGTAACCACCAAGGCATCCCAGGGAGACAACTGCATCTTGGTGTTTAGCTCAGTGGGACGCTGGCACCAAGCAAGCTGAAGGTCACTCTCAGGGCTTAAGCATCACAAATTATGCACCTAAAAGCTTGTTCTTGCCTCTCCTTCCTTTGTCTCACATCAAATACAATCAGAGCAACACACATTTTGCCCAAACTGTTTTTATTTCTTTGGGCAGCTCTCAGTATCAGTTAAGAGGACTGAAATCTTCCATCTCTCTTTCCTGGTTTCCATAGTGCAGTCCATAGTGAGTTCCAGTCTCCAGGGAACTTGCCCACTCAGGACCAGAATCTTTTGCTTCATCCACTGGGCATTTTCTTGCTTCCCTCCATATTCACAGCCAACTCTGACAGTGGCAAGGACATTCAGATAAGTGAGAACAAGAGGCAATTCTGGATGTCTTGGTGCTCAGTGTTCCTCTATGCCCAGGTGATCCCCTGTCCCAGCAGAGGCAGAGCAGACCCCCACACTATCCCAAGAGACACTCCATGTGCAGGATGAAGCTGCTGTGTTGTCTCTGCTAAGAGGCAGTGCAACCCCAGTGCTGTGCTCCCAGCTGCTCACCCAGCCCTGCTCTGCCCCCAGCATGGAGGGAGACCCTGAGGGACACTCCTGGTCCCCAGGCTGCAGCTGGACATGGAGCCACTGCCCACTGCTGCCTGGCTGTGTCCATCTGGCCCATGGCTCATGCCCCCAGCAGCCCACCCTCCAAAGCCAGGGCTCTGCAGAGCGGGGGGCTCAGGCTCTTGTGTGGGACCGTGTCCGAAGCCTCACAGGGCTCTGGGCACATCAGGGGCTGCAAGAGCCCAAGGCTGGCGGCTGCTCCATGCCCCTTCCAGGGGGGTTCAGCTGTTGAAGGGGTGCCAGGGGTGCCCCTTTGTGACACAGGGGCATTCCATCAGGGCCCTGGGTGATGCAGGACTGTTGCGTTGCCCAGAGACCGTTAACGACGTGTAGAGCCCCGCCCTGCCACAGGGTATAAAAACGGTGCAGAGCCCCGGGCTGCCCAGTTCCAGGACAGCAGCTGTCCCAGCTCAAAGCGGCTTCTGGGGTCCCTCTGCGCCACAGATCTTTGAGATGGAGGAGGACAAGGCCAAGCCCCTCTCCCAGACACCCAGCCCCTTGCCCAGCTGGCCCGAAGACCTACCAGTTTCTGACTGGGATGAATTCAGTGAGGCAGACGACCCGTGTTCCCTCATAGCAGGTGAAGACTACAAAGAGGTATCAGACTGGGAAGAGTCTATTGGCCAACAGCCTTCTGGAGTGGAAAACTCTGTCCACTCCAACTGGGAAGACGACAGCGGCAACGAGCTCGCTCAGGACAGCTGGGAGCAGGCGGGCATGCAGAGCGCTGGGGTCAAGGCCTTGCTGCGGGAGGAGGATGACTGGCATGAAATGAGTGTCCTCCAGCTGTTTGAAGAAGAGCGGGAGCAAAGGCTGGGATGCTTGGCAGAGGATGGGCTCCCACCTCCAGTCCCTCAGGAGGCCTGGGTTGAGTGCCAGGCACGGGAGCCGTGCCCCCAAGTGCCGTTGTGTGCCCGGCCTCCCCACAGCCCAGTCCCTGCCCCGCACAGCTGCTCCAGCCCCTCAGATCCCCAGCTGGAAGACGAGGGTCCCCACAGGAAGCGTCAGTCCTTTGGCAGGCGGGTGCTGTGGGCGCTGCTCAGCATCTTCTGCTTCTCCTGCCATGGCCTACAGCCTGAGGACTAGCATCACTGCCAGCACAGGCCACCGAGCTGCCCGGCATCCTGAGGGAGACACACAGTCTGCCTGAGCCTGGAACAAACGGAAGAGCATGATCAGAAGAATAGGAACAAATAAGAATAAGAATAAGAATAGGAATAAGAATAAGAATAGGAATAAGAATAAGAAGAAGAAAAAAGAAGAAGAAGAGTAAGGAGAAATAGTAAAAGTAACTAATATTAATAATAAGAAATAGAATAACAATAAGAATAGTAAGTTAGAATAATAAAAACAAGAGTATGAATAAGAAGCTAAACAAGTAGAAGAAATAGTACTAGCAGTCAAAAAGAAGAAGGAGGTGACGAAGAGGGAGAACAAGTAGAAGTACATAATAAGAAGAGGAATTAGAAGGAAAAGAAGAACTAGAAGAAGAAGAGGAAGAAGAAGAAATAATAGTAGTAGTAATTAGTAGTAAGGATTAGAATAAGAAAAATAGAAGAATAAGAAGAATAAGAATTGCTAAGATGAAAAAGAAATAGTAGTAGTTATAAATAATAATAACATGAATAAAAATAAGAATATGAACTTGTAGTTGTTTTATTAATAATAATGTCAAATTAAAATACACACACAGAGGCATCTCTCCCTAATGGGATGGTGACACCTGAGCAGGGTCCCTTGCAGCCACAAGCATCCCATGATTCTGTCAGCTCCTCGCTTCCCTTTTCTTCTTCCCTCTGTTTTGAGCTGGGAATGTGTGGGAAAACGTCCAGCAAAGAGGCCTTTGCTGTCTGCTCTGGGGGCCCACACAGCTTCAGGATTTTGTCACCTGTACCTGCACCTGCCCAGCTCCCTTGGGAGGCACGGCAGAACCAGCACTCTGGGAGCCTCGGTAATTCCCCTCTGGGATGCACGGTACTCACAGTGCAATGGGCTGGAATTCCAGTTTGCAGTAAGGAAAAGTGTTCCTGCCCTTTAAGGCAAAGCTCTGATGGGGCTGAAACCCAAGTGGAGCAGAATCCTACAGTGCCATTTCACAACCAACTTTCATAGCTTAATCGAGGGTTGTTTTAGTGCCTGGATTAGGAAAAAAAATCAGGGCCTTTGCCTGGGAAGTGCCACAGGAAGAGACAGACACCATGAAAGAAAGCGAGCAGGCAAAGACGGAAAGAAGAGAAAGGAAGACACAAATAGCACTAAGCTGGTGGCACTCTTGAGAACCAAAGTGGAACTTACTGAAAAGGAATGGGACAGAAATACAGAGCTGTGAAACTTGGATTTACTCTCCAAATATAATTTTGTTCCTTGATAGCAAACCTCCTTCTGGTAAGAACAATCCTCCAGCATGCTTTTCAGAAAGTACTTAGTTCTGAATTCGTGCTGTAGGCTGCAGACACAAAGAAAGATGGAAGGGGCTTTCTCCTCCTTCTGGTTCCTTTGACATCCTCAGCAGAGGAAGGAGCAGATAGGAAAGGGCAGCTTGTCTTCATCCTTCAACAGGTCATGGAGGGGCAAAAAGGTCTCGCAATGTCTGTAGCTGTTCCCACAGGGGTGTGAAGGCTGATGCCAGACCCCCAAGGGTCACATTAAGGGGTGCCTTCACACAATGCTCGCCTGGTATTGAGGGGCAGGGTGACAGTTTTATTCACGGGGCTTTGTAATTCTGCCACAAGCCAGGTGAGTAGGCCTTGGCCTCCTGGACACAAAGACTCTGTGATCTTTCCCATTTGGGGCAGAAAGCCAGGCCCTTTGGTAGACAAAGCCCAGTGCCCACAGGTGACATCAGCAGGGTTATTATTTATTGAATGAAATGATGTGCAGAGCTGTTCACGTAACTCTTTGCAGTTGTTGCTTAGTGTGCAAACAGCTACTCTCAGTAACACTGAGGGAAAGAGAAAACCTTTTGTTTTGTGTAAACCAACAAAACCTCTGAGTCTGACACTGGAGTCTTTGGAGGGCTGCTGAACACCTCTCCTTCCCCACTCTCCCTAAAGGAAGTCCCCCTTTTTGCCCATCCTTGCCAGCACTCTTGTCATCTCATTCTGCTCCTTCTAGATGGTGGGGCAGTACATGACTTCAGTGAATTGCTGGTGACACAAAACTGGGAGACATTGTTGGGGTCAGCAAGGCTCTACAGCCTTGTCTGTTCTCTTGGGGACCAAATTTACCCCCAAAGCTCCACAAGAAGGTTTTGCCATCGAGATGAGCCCTTGGGAAAAGCTGCCTCCACTCCTGGGTGAACAGCAAACACCAAAAAAATGAGAAGCTGAATGTTTGATGTGTTGTAGAGAGATAGGTTTGTAGTTTTGAAAATGCCTCATATATTTCTATGGGGCCAAGATGGAGAGTTTAGGGAGTCGGTCCTCCCTTCTCCCTTTTCTCCTTCTTTTCCTTTTTCTGTGACCTCAGTTCCTATCATGTAGCCATTGGTGGAGGGAATTTAGTTTGGAAAAGACTTGTTAATAATAGTGATGGTTATTGGATTTAAAGACAAAATCATGTACGTAGAACTTTCTATTTGATGATAAACCTTATATAAACTCTCTGTACTGTACATTTTGCGGCCATTTTTGGCACCTGGGACCAGTGGTAACACTGTGTTCCTGACCCTTTGATAACTTTAAAATAAACACCATGAAGCAGCCTTGAAGCAGTTTGTTGCTCTTCCCTGAGATGAGAGATTGAGAAGAAGAGCCATCTGGGCACAAACCACGCTCGTGGAACCCCAGCCGGGTCTCCACACCCTGTACCTGAGAGGCACAAATTAATAGGCCCTTTGGATCGGCAAAAACTTGCTAATGCATCAGGCAGACCCAGTTTCAAAAATAATTTTTATACTGATCACTACAAATAAATGTGAGTTTGTTGACTTTCCTCCAACACAGGACTACTACAGTAAGTCAGAAACAAGTTACCATAGTGACCTATTACACACAGGGAAAGTACATTTCTGCAATTATTTTTGGAGCTTTCTGAAAGGCTGTATTGTCAACCAAACACAGTCTTGAAACCAGAGCATGCTTCTCACTTCTTCATTGTGCAGTGGAGAAAGACAGACATGTAGGATGTAACCACCAAGGCATCCCAGGGAGACAACTGCATCTTGGTGTTTAGCTCAGTGGGACGCTGGCACCAAGCAAGCTGAAGGTCACTCTCAGGGCTTAAGCATCACAAATTATGCACCTAAAAGCTTGTTCTTGCCTCTCCTTCCTTTGTCTCACATCAAATACAATCAGAGCAACACACATTTTGCCCAAACTGTTTTTATTTCTTTGGGCAGCTCTCAGTATCAGTTAAGAGGACTGAAATCTTCCATCTCTCTTTCCTGGTTTCCATAGTGCAGTCCATAGTGAGTTCCAGTCTCCAGGGAACTTGCCCACTCAGGACCAGAATCTTTTGCTTCATCCACTGGGCATTTTCTTGCTTCCCTCCATATTCACAGCCAACTCTGACAGTGGCAAGGACATTCAGATAAGTGAGAACAAGAGGCAATTCTGGATGTCTTGGTGCTCAGTGTTCCTCTATGCCCAGGTGATCCCCTGTCCCAGCAGAGGCAGAGCAGACCCCCACACTATCCCAAGAGACACTCCATGTGCAGGATGAAGCTGCTGTGTTGTCTCTGCTAAGAGGCAGTGCAACCCCAGTGCTGTGCTCCCAGCTGCTCACCCAGCCCTGCTCTGCCCCCAGCATGGAGGGAGACCCTGAGGGACACTCCTGGTCCCCAGGCTGCAGCTGGACATGGAGCCACTGCCCACTGCTGCCTGGCTGTGTCCATCTGGCCCATGGCTCATGCCCCCAGCAGCCCACCCTCCAAAGCCAGGGCTCTGCAGAGCGGGGGGCTCAGGCTCTTGTGTGGGACCGTGTCCGAAGCCTCACAGGGCTCTGGGCACATCAGGGGCTGCAAGAGCCCAAGGCTGGCGGCTGCTCCATGCCCCTTCCAGGGGGGTTCAGCTGTTGAAGGGGTGCCAGGGGTGCCCCTTTGTGACACAGGGGCATTCCATCAGGGCCCTGGGTGATGCAGGACTGTTGCGTTGCCCAGAGACCGTTAACGACGTGTAGAGCCCCGCCCTGCCACAGGGTATAAAAACGGTGCAGAGCCCCGGGCTGCCCAGTTCCAGGACAGCAGCTGTCCCAGCTCAAAGCGGCTTCTGGGGTCCCTCTGCGCCACAGATCTTTGAGATGGAGGAGGACAAGGCCAAGCCCCTCTCCCAGACACCCAGCCCCTTGCCCAGCTGGCCCGAAGACCTACCAGTTTCTGACTGGGATGAATTCAGTGAGGCAGACGACCCGTGTTCCCTCATAGCAGGTGAAGACTACAAAGAGGTATCAGACTGGGAAGAGTCTATTGGCCAACAGCCTTCTGGAGTGGAAAACTCTGTCCACTCCAACTGGGAAGACGACAGCGGCAACGAGCTCGCTCAGGACAGCTGGGAGCAGGCGGGCATGCAGAGCGCTGGGGTCAAGGCCTTGCTGCGGGAGGAGGATGACTGGCATGAAATGAGTGTCCTCCAGCTGTTTGAAGAAGAGCGGGAGCAAAGGCTGGGATGCTTGGCAGAGGATGGGCTCCCACCTCCAGTCCCTCAGGAGGCCTGGGTTGAGTGCCAGGCACGGGAGCCGTGCCCCCAAGTGCCGTTGTGTGCCCGGCCTCCCCACAGCCCAGTCCCTGCCCCGCACAGCTGCTCCAGCCCCTCAGATCCCCAGCTGGAAGACGAGGGTCCCCACAGGAAGCGTCAGTCCTTTGGCAGGCGGGTGCTGTGGGCGCTGCTCAGCATCTTCTGCTTCTCCTGCCATGGCCTACAGCCTGAGGACTAGCATCACTGCCAGCACAGGCCACCGAGCTGCCCGGCATCCTGAGGGAGACACACAGTCTGCCTGAGCCTGGAACAAACGGAAGAGCATGATCAGAAGAATAGGAACAAATAAGAATAAGAATAAGAATAGGAATAAGAATAAAGAATAGGAATAAAATAAGAAGAAGAAGATAAGAAGAAGAAGAGTAAGGAGAAATAGTAAAAGTAACTAATATTAATAATAAGAAATAGAATAACAATAAGAATAGTAAGTTAGAATAATAAAAACAAGAGTATGAATAAGAAGCTAAACAAGTAGAAGAAATAGTACTAGCAGTCAAAAAGAAGAAGGAGGTGACGAAGAGGGAGAACAAGTAGAAGTACATAATAAGAAGAGGAATTAGAAGGAAAAGAAGAACTAGAAGAAGAAGAGGAAGAAGAAGAAATAATAGTAGTAGTAATTAGTAGTAAGGATTAGAATAAGAAAAATAGAAGAATAAGAAGAATAAGAATTGCTAAGATGAAAAAGAAATAGTAGTAGTTATAAATAATAATAACATGAATAAAAATAAGAATATGAACTTGTAGTTGTTTTATTAATAATAATGTCAAATTAAAATACACACACAGAGGCATCTCTCCCTAATGGGATGGTGACACCTGAGCAGGGTCCCTTGCAGCCACAAGCATCCCATGATTCTGTCAGCTCCTCGCTTCCCTTTTCTTCTTCCCTCTGTTTTGAGCTGGGAATGTGTGGGAAAACGTCCAGCAAAGAGGCCTTTGCTGTCTGCTCTGGGGGCCCACACAGCTTCAGGATTTTGTCACCTGTACCTGCACCTGCCCAGCTCCCTTGGGAGGCACGGCAGAACCAGCACTCTGGGAGCCTCGGTAATTCCCCTCTGGGATGCACGGTACTCACAGTGCAATGGGCTGGAATTCCAGTTTGCAGTAAGGAAAAGTGTTCCTGCCCTTTAAGGCAAAGCTCTGATGGGGCTGAAACCCAAGTGGAGCAGAATCCTACAGTGCCATTTCACAACCAACTTTCATAGCTTAATCGAGGGTTGTTTTAGTGCCTGGATTAGGAAAAAAAATCAGGGCCTTTGCCTGGGAAGTGCCACAGGAAGAGACAGACACCATGAAAGAAAGCGAGCAGGCAAAGACGGAAAGAAGAGAAAGGAAGACACAAATAGCACTAAGCTGGTGGCACTCTTGAGAACCAAAGTGGAACTTACTGAAAAGGAATGGGACAGAAATACAGAGCTGTGAAACTTGGATTTACTCTCCAAATATAATTTTGTTCCTTGATAGCAAACCTCCTTCTGGTAAGAACAATCCTCCAGCATGCTTTTCAGAAAGTACTTAGTTCTGAATTCGTGCTGTAGGCTGCAGACACAAAGAAAGATGGAAGGGGCTTTCTCCTCCTTCTGGTTCCTTTGACATCCTCAGCAGAGGAAGGAGCAGATAGGAAAGGGCAGCTTGTCTTCATCCTTCAACAGGTCATGGAGGGGCAAAAAGGTCTCGCAATGTCTGTAGCTGTTCCCACAGGGGTGTGAAGGCTGATGCCAGACCCCCAAGGGTCACATTAAGGGGTGCCTTCACACAATGCTCGCCTGGTATTGAGGGGCAGGGTGACAGTTTTATTCACGGGGCTTTGTAATTCTGCCACAAGCCAGGTGAGTAGGCCTTGGCCTCCTGGACACAAAGACTCTGTGATCTTTCCCATTTGGGGCAGAAAGCCAGGCCCTTTGGTAGACAAAGCCCAGTGCCCACAGGTGACATCAGCAGGGTTATTATTTATTGAATGAAATGATGTGCAGAGCTGTTCACGTAACTCTTTGCAGTTGTTGCTTAGTGTGCAAACAGCTACTCTCAGTAACACTGAGGGAAAGAGAAAACCTTTTGTTTTGTGTAAACCAACAAAACCTCTGAGTCTGACACTGGAGTCTTTGGAGGGCTGCTGAACACCTCTCCTTCCCCACTCTCCCTAAAGGAAGTCCCCCTTTTTGCCCATCCTTGCCAGCACTCTTGTCATCTCATTCTGCTCCTTCTAGATGGTGGGGCAGTACATGACTTCAGTGAATTGCTGGTGACACAAAACTGGGAGACATTGTTGGGGGTCAGCAAGGCTCTACAGCCTTGTCTGTTCTCTTGGGGACCAAATTTACCCCCAAAGCTCCACAAGAAGGTTTTGCCATCGAGATGAGCCCTTGGGAAAAGCTGCCTCCACTCCTGGGTGAACAGCAAACACCAAAAAAATGAGAAGCTGAATGTTTGATGTGTTGTAGAGAGATAGGTTTGTAGTTTTGAAAATGCCTCATATATTTCTATGGGGCCAAGATGGAGAGTTTAGGGAGTCGGTCCTCCCTTCTCCCTTTTCTCCTTCTTTTCCTTTTTCTGTGACCTCAGTTCCTATCATGTAGCCATTGGTGGAGGGAATTTAGTTTGGAAAAGACTTGTTAATAATAGTGATGGTTATTGGATTTAAAGACAAAATCATGTACGTAGAACTTTTCTATTTGATGATAAACCTTATATAAACTCTCTGTACTGTACATTTTGCGGCCATTTTTGGCACCTGGGACCAGTGGTAACACTGTGTTCCTGACCCTTTGATAACTTTAAAATAAACACCATGAAGCAGCCTTGAAGCAGTTTGTTGCTCTTCCCTGAGATGAGAGATTGAGAAGAAGAGCCATCTGGGCACAAACCACGCTCGTGGAACCCCAGCCGGGTCTCCACACCCTGTACCTGAGAGGCACAAATTAATAGGCCTTTGGATTGGCAAAAACTTGCTAATGCATCAGGCAGACCCAGTTTCAAAAATAATTTTTATACTGATCACTACAAATAAATGTGAGTTTGTTGACTTTCCTCCAACACAGGACTACTACAGTAAGTCAGAAACAAGTTACCATAGTGACCTATTACACACAGGGAAAGTACATTTCTGCAATTATTTTTGGAGCTTTCTGAAAGGCTGTATTGTCAACCAAACACAGTCTTGAAACCAGAGCATGCTTCTCACTTCTTCATTGTGCAGTGGAGAAAGACAGACATGTAGGATGTAACCACCAAGGCATCCCAGGGAGACAACTGCATCTTGGTGTTTAGCTCAGTGGGACGCTGGCACCAAGCAAGCTGAAGGTCACTCTCAGGGCTTAAGCATCACAAATTATGCACCTAAAAGCTTGTTCTTGCCTCTCCTTCCTTTGTCTCACATCAAATACAATCAGAGCAACACACATTTTGCCCAAACTGTTTTTATTTCTTTGGGCAGCTCTCAGTATCAGTTAAGAGGACTGAAATCTTCCATCTCTCTTTCCTGGTTTCCATAGTGCAGTCCATAGTGAGTTCCAGTCTCCAGGGAACTTGCCCACTCAGGACCAGAATCTTTTGCTTCATCCACTGGGCATTTTCTTGCTTCCCTCCATATTCACAGCCAACTCTGACAGTGGCAAGGACATTCAGATAAGTGAGAACAAGAGGCAATTCTGGATGTCTTGGTGCTCAGTGTTCCTCTATGCCCAGGTGATCCCCTGTCCCAGCAGAGGCAGAGCAGACCCCCACACTATCCCAAGAGACACTCCATGTGCAGGATGAAGCTGCTGTGTTGTCTCTGCTAAGAGGCAGTGCAACCCCAGTGCTGTGCTCCCAGCTGCTCACCCAGCCCTGCTCTGCCCCCAGCATGGAGGGAGACCCTGAGGGACACTCCTGGTCCCCAGGCTGCAGCTGGACATGGAGCCACTGCCCACTGCTGCCTGGCTGTGTCCATCTGGCCCATGGCTCATGCCCCCAGCAGCCCACCCTCCAAAGCCAGGGCTCTGCAGAGCGGGGGGCTCAGGCTCTTGTGTGGGACCGTGTCCGAAGCCTCACAGGGCTCTGGGCACATCAGGGGCTGCAAGAGCCCAAGGCTGGCGGCTGCTCCATGCCCCTTCCAGGGGGGTTCAGCTGTTGAAGGGGTGCCAGGGGTGCCCCTTTGTGACACAGGGGCATTCCATCAGGGCCCTGGGTGATGCAGGACTGTTGCGTTGCCCAGAGACCGTTAACGACGTGTAGAGCCCCGCCCTGCCACAGGGTATAAAAACGGTGCAGAGCCCCGGGCTGCCCAGTTCCAGGACAGCAGCTGTCCCAGCTCAAAGCGGCTTCTGGGGTCCCTCTGCGCCACAGATCTTTGAGATGGAGGAGGACAAGGCCAAGCCCCTCTCCCAGACACCCAGCCCCTTGCCCAGCTGGCCCGAAGACCTACCAGTTTCTGACTGGGATGAATTCAGTGAGGCAGACGACCCGTGTTCCCTCATAGCAGGTGAAGACTACAAAGAGGTATCAGACTGGGAAGAGTCTATTGGCCAACAGCCTTCTGGAGTGGAAAACTCTGTCCACTCCAACTGGGAAGACGACAGCGGCAACGAGCTCGCTCAGGACAGCTGGGAGCAGGCGGGCATGCAGAGCGCTGGGGTCAAGGCCTTGCTGCGGGAGGAGGATGACTGGCATGAAATGAGTGTCCTCCAGCTGTTTGAAGAAGAGCGGGAGCAAAGGCTGGGATGCTTGGCAGAGGATGGGCTCCCACCTCCAGTCCCTCAGGAGGCCTGGGTTGAGTGCCAGGCACGGGAGCCGTGCCCCCAAGTGCCGTTGTGTGCCCGGCCTCCCCACAGCCCAGTCCCTGCCCCGCACAGCTGCTCCAGCCCCTCAGATCCCCAGCTGGAAGACGAGGGTCCCCACAGGAAGCGTCAGTCCTTTGGCAGGCGGGTGCTGTGGGCGCTGCTCAGCATCTTCTGCTTCTCCTGCCATGGCCTACAGCCTGAGGACTAGCATCACTGCCAGCACAGGCCACCGAGCTGCCCGGCATCCTGAGGGAGACACACAGTCTGCCTGAGCCTGGAACAAACGGAAGAGCATGATCAGAAGAATAGGAACAAATAAGAATAAGAATAAGAATAGGAATAAGAATAAGAATAGGAATAAGAATAAGAAGAAGAAGAAGAAGAAGAAGAAGAAAATAAGGAGAAATAGTAAAAAGTAACTAATATTAATAATAAGAAATAGAATAACAATAAGAATAGTAAGTTAGAATAATAAAAACAAGAGTATGAATAAGAAGCTAAACAAGTAGAAGAAATAGTACTAGCAGTCAAAAAGAAGAAGGAGGTGACGAAGAGGGAGAACAAGTAGAAGTACATAATAAGAAGAGGAATTAGAAGGAAAAGAAGAACTAGAAGAAGAAGAGGAAGAAGAAGAAATAATAGTAGTAGTAATTAGTAGTAAGGATTAGAATAAGAAAAATAGAAGAATAAGAAGAATAAGAATTGCTAAGATGAAAAAGAAATAGTAGTAGTTATAAATAATAATAACATGAATAAAAATAAGAATATGAACTTGTAGTTGTTTTATTAATAATAATGTCAAATTAAAATACACACACAGAGGCATCTCTCCCTAATGGGATGGTGACACCTGAGCAGGGTCCCTTGCAGCCACAAGCATCCCATGATTCTGTCAGCTCCTCGCTTCCCTTTTCTTCTTCCCTCTGTTTTGAGCTGGGAATGTGTGGGAAAACGTCCAGCAAAGAGGCCTTTGCTGTCTGCTCTGGGGGCCCACACAGCTTCAGGATTTTGTCACCTGTACCTGCACCTGCCCAGCTCCCTTGGGAGGCACGGCAGAACCAGCACTTGGGAGCCTCGGTAATTCCCCTCTGGGATGCACGGTACTCACAGTGCAATGGGCTGGAATTCCAGTTTGCAGTAAGGAAAAGTGTTCCTGCCCTTTAAGGCAAAGCTCTGATGGGGCTGAAACCCAAGTGGAGCAGAATCCTACAGTGCCATTTCACAACCAACTTTCATAGCTTAATCGAGGGTTGTTTTAGTGCCTGGATTAGGAAAAAAAATCAGGGCCTTTGCCTGGGAAGTGCCACAGGAAGAGACAGACACCATGAAAGAAAGCGAGCAGGCAAAGACGGAAAGAAGAGAAAGGAAGACACAAATAGCACTAAGCTGGTGGCACTCTTGAGAACCAAAGTGGAACTTACTGAAAAGGAATGGGACAGAAATACAGAGCTGTGAAACTTGGATTTACTCTCCAAATATAATTTTGTTCCTTGATAGCAAACCTCCTTCTGGTAAGAACAATCCTCCAGCATGCTTTTCAGAAAGTACTTAGTTCTGAATTCGTGCTGTAGGCTGCAGACACAAAGAAAGATGGAAGGGGCTTTCTCCTCCTTCTGGTTCCTTTGACATCCTCAGCAGAGGAAGGAGCAGATAGGAAAGGGCAGCTTGTCTTCATCCTTCAACAGGTCATGGAGGGGCAAAAAGGTCTCGCAATGTCTGTAGCTGTTCCCACAGGGGTGTGAAGGCTGATGCCAGACCCCCAAGGGTCACATTAAGGGGTGCCTTCACACAATGCTCGCCTGGTATTGAGGGGCAGGGTGACAGTTTTATTCACGGGGCTTTGTAATTCTGCCACAAGCCAGGTGAGTAGGCCTTGGCCTCCTGGACACAAAGACTCTGTGATCTTTCCCATTTGGGGCAGAAAGCCAGGCCCTTTGGTAGACAAAGCCCAGTGCCCACAGGTGACATCAGCAGGGTTATTATTTATTGAATGAAATGATGTGCAGAGCTGTTCACGTAACTCTTTGCAGTTGTTGCTTAGTGTGCAAACAGCTACTCTCAGTAACACTGAGGGAAAGAGAAAACCTTTTGTTTTGTGTAAACCAACAAAACCTCTGAGTCTGACACTGGAGTCTTTGGAGGGCTGCTGAACACCTCTCCTTCCCCACTCTCCCTAAAGGAAGTCCCCCTTTTTGCCCATCCTTGCCAGCACTCTTGTCATCTCATTCTGCTCCTTCTAGATGGTGGGGCAGTACATGACTTCAGTGAATTGCTGGTGACACAAAACTGGGAGACATTGTTGGGGGTCAGCAAGGCTCTACAGCCTTGTCTGTTCTCTTGGGGACCAAATTTACCCCAAAGCTCCACAAGAAGGTTTTGCCATCGAGATGAGCCCTTGGGAAAAGCTGCCTCCACTCCTGGGTGAACAGCAAACACCAAAAAAATGAGAAGCTGAATGTTTGATGTGTTGTAGAGAGATAGGTTTGTAGTTTTGAAAATGCCTCATATATTTCTATGGGGCCAAGATGGAGAGTTTAGGGAGTCGGTCCTCCCTTCTCCCTTTTCTCCTTCTTTTCCTTTTTCTGTGACCTCAGTTCCTATCATGTAGCCATTGGTGGAGGGAATTTAGTTTGGAAAAGACTTGTTAATAATAGTGATGGTTATTGGATTTAAAGACAAAATAATGTACGTAGAACTTTTCTATTTGATGATAAACCTTATATAAACTCTCTGTACTGTACATTTTGCGGCCATTTTTGGCACCTGGGACCAGTGGTAACACTGTGTTCCTGACCCTTTGATAACTTTAAAATAAACACCATGAAGCAGCCTTGAAGCAGTTTGTTGCTCTTCCCTGAGATGAGAGATTGAGAAGAAGAGCCATCTGGGCACAAACCACGCTCGTGGAACCCCAGCCGGGTCTCCACACCCTGTACCTGAGAGGCACAAATTAATAGGCCTTTGGATTGGCAAAAACTTGCTAATGCATCAGGCAGACCCAGTTTCAAAAATAATTTTTATACTGATCACTACAAATAAATGTGAGTTTGTTGACTTTCCTCCAACACAGGACTACTACAGTAAGTCAGAAACAAGTTACCATAGTGACCTATTACACACAGGGAAAGTACATTTCTGCAATTATTTTTGGAGCTTTCTGAAAGGCTGTATTGTCAACCAAACACAGTCTTGAAACCAGAGCATGCTTCTCACTTCTTCATTGTGCAGTGGAGAAAGACAGACATGTAGGATGTAACCACCAAGGCATCCCAGGGAGACAACTGCATCTTGGTGTTTAGCTCAGTGGGACGCTGGCACCAAGCAAGCTGAAGGTCACTCTCAGGGCTTAAGCATCACAAATTATGCACCTAAAAGCTTGTTCTTGCCTCTCCTTCCTTTGTCTCACATCAAATACAATCAGAGCAACACACATTTTGCCCAAACTGTTTTTATTTCTTTGGGCAGCTCTCAGTATCAGTTAAGAGGACTGAAATCTTCCATCTCTCTTTCCTGGTTTCCATAGTGCAGTCCATAGTGAGTTCCAGTCTCCAGGGAACTTGCCCACTCAGGACCAGAATCTTTTGCTTCATCCACTGGGCATTTTCTTGCTTCCCTCCATATTCACAGCCAACTCTGACAGTGGCAAGGACATTCAGATAAGTGAGAACAAGAGGCAATTCTGGATGTCTTGGTGCTCAGTGTTCCTCTATGCCCAGGTGATCCCCTGTCCCAGCAGAGGCAGAGCAGACCCCCACACTATCCCAAGAGACACTCCATGTGCAGGATGAAGCTGCTGTGTTGTCTCTGCTAAGAGGCAGTGCAACCCCAGTGCTGTGCTCCCAGCTGCTCACCCAGCCCTGCTCTGCCCCCAGCATGGAGGGAGACCCTGAGGGACACTCCTGGTCCCCAGGCTGCAGCTGGACATGGAGCCACTGCCCACTGCTGCCTGGCTGTGTCCATCTGGCCCATGGCTCATGCCCCCAGCAGCCCACCCTCCAAAGCCAGGGCTCTGCAGAGCGGGGGGCTCAGGCTCTTGTGTGGGACCGTGTCCGAAGCCTCACAGGGCTCTGGGCACATCAGGGGCTGCAAGAGCCCAAGGCTGGCGGCTGCTCCATGCCCCTTCCAGGGGGGTTCAGCTGTTGAAGGGGTGCCAGGGGTGCCCCTTTGTGACACAGGGGCATTCCATCAGGGCCCTGGGTGATGCAGGACTGTTGCGTTGCCCAGAGACCGTTAACGACGTGTAGAGCCCCGCCCTGCCACAGGGTATAAAAACGGTGCAGAGCCCCGGGCTGCCCAGTTCCAGGACAGCAGCTGTCCCAGCTCAAAGCGGCTTCTGGGGTCCCTCTGCGCCACAGATCTTTGAGATGGAGGAGGACAAGGCCAAGCCCCTCTCCCAGACACCCAGCCCCTTGCCCAGCTGGCCCGAAGACCTACCAGTTTCTGACTGGGATGAATTCAGTGAGGCAGACGACCCGTGTTCCCTCATAGCAGGTGAAGACTACAAAGAGGTATCAGACTGGGAAGAGTCTATTGGCCAACAGCCTTCTGGAGTGGAAAACTCTGTCCACTCCAACTGGGAAGACGACAGCGGCAACGAGCTCGCTCAGGACAGCTGGGAGCAGGCGGGCATGCAGAGCGCTGGGGTCAAGGCCTTGCTGCGGGAGGAGGATGACTGGCATGAAATGAGTGTCCTCCAGCTGTTTGAAGAAGAGCGGGAGCAAAGGCTGGGATGCTTGGCAGAGGATGGGCTCCCACCTCCAGTCCCTCAGGAGGCCTGGGTTGAGTGCCAGGCACGGGAGCCGTGCCCCCAAGTGCCGTTGTGTGCCCGGCCTCCCCACAGCCCAGTCCCTGCCCCGCACAGCTGCTCCAGCCCCTCAGATCCCCAGCTGGAAGACGAGGGTCCCCACAGGAAGCGTCAGTCCTTTGGCAGGCGGGTGCTGTGGGCGCTGCTCAGCATCTTCTGCTTCTCCTGCCATGGCCTACAGCCTGAGGACTAGCATCACTGCCAGCACAGGCCACCGAGCTGCCCGGCATCCTGAGGGAGACACACAGTCTGCCTGAGCCTGGAACAAACGGAAGAGCATGATCAGAAGAATAGGAACAAATAAGAATAAGAATAAGAATAGGAATAAGAATAAGAATAGGAATAATAATAAGAAGAAGAAAAGAAGAAGAAGAAGAGTAAGGAGAAATAGTAAAAGTAACTAATATTAATAATAAGAAATAGAATAACAATAAGAATAGTAAGTTAGAATAATAAAAACAAGAGTATGAATAAGAAGCTAAACAAGTAGAAGAAATAGTACTAGCAGTCAAAAAGAAGAAGGAGGTGACGAAGAGGGAGAACAAGTAGAAGTACATAATAAGAAGAGGAATTAGAAGGAAAAGAAGAACTAGAAGAAGAAGAGGAAGAAGAAGAAATAATAGTAGTAGTAATTAGTAGTAAGGATTAGAATAAGAAAAATAGAAGAATAAGAAGAATAAGAATTGCTAAGATGAAAAAGAAATAGTAGTAGTTATAAATAATAATAACATGAATAAAAATAAGAATATGAACTTGTAGTTGTTTTATTAATAATAATGTCAAATTAAAATACACACACAGAGGCATCTCTCCCTAATGGGATGGTGACACCTGAGCAGGGTCCCTTGCAGCCACAAGCATCCCATGATTCTGTCAGCTCCTCGCTTCCCTTTTCTTCTTCCCTCTGTTTTGAGCTGGGAATGTGTGGGAAAACGTCCAGCAAAGAGGCCTTTGCTGTCTGCTCTGGGGGCCCACACAGCTTCAGGATTTTGTCACCTGTACCTGCACCTGCCCAGCTCCCTTGGGAGGCACGGCAGAACCAGCACTCTGGGAGCCTCGGTAATTCCCCTCTGGGATGCACGGTACTCACAGTGCAATGGGCTGGAATTCCAGTTTGCAGTAAGGAAAAGTGTTCCTGCCCTTTAAGGCAAAGCTCTGATGGGGCTGAAACCCAAGTGGAGCAGAATCCTACAGTGCCATTTCACAACCAACTTTCATAGCTTAATCGAGGGTTGTTTTAGTGCCTGGATTAGGAAAAAAAATCAGGGCCTTTGCCTGGGAAGTGCCACAGGAAGAGACAGACACCATGAAAGAAAGCGAGCAGGCAAAGACGGAAAGAAGAGAAAGGAAGACACAAATAGCACTAAGCTGGTGGCACTCTTGAGAACCAAAGTGGAACTTACTGAAAAGGAATGGGACAGAAATACAGAGCTGTGAAACTTGGATTTACTCTCCAAATATAATTTTGTTCCTTGATAGCAAACCTCCTTCTGGTAAGAACAATCCTCCAGCATGCTTTTCAGAAAGTACTTAGTTCTGAATTCGTGCTGTAGGCTGCAGACACAAAGAAAGATGGAAGGGGCTTTCTCCTCCTTCTGGTTCCTTTGACATCCTCAGCAGAGGAAGGAGCAGATAGGAAAGGGCAGCTTGTCTTCATCCTTCAACAGGTCATGGAGGGGCAAAAAGGTCTCGCAATGTCTGTAGCTGTTCCCACAGGGGTGTGAAGGCTGATGCCAGACCCCCAAGGGTCACATTAAGGGGTGCCTTCACACAATGCTCGCCTGGTATTGAGGGGCAGGGTGACAGTTTTATTCACGGGGCTTTGTAATTCTGCCACAAGCCAGGTGAGTAGGCCTTGGCCTCCTGGACACAAAGACTCTGTGATCTTTCCCATTTGGGGCAGAAAGCCAGGCCCTTTGGTAGACAAAGCCCAGTGCCCACAGGTGACATCAGCAGGGTTATTATTTATTGAATGAAATGATGTGCAGAGCTGTTCACGTAACTCTTTGCAGTTGTTGCTTAGTGTGCAAACAGCTACTCTCAGTAACACTGAGGGAAAGAGAAAACCTTTTGTTTTGTGTAAACCAACAAAACCTCTGAGTCTGACACTGGAGTCTTTGGAGGGCTGCTGAACACCTCTCCTTCCCCACTCTCCCTAAAGGAAGTCCCCCTTTTTGCCCATCCTTGCCAGCACTCTTGTCATCTCATTCTGCTCCTTCTAGATGGTGGGGCAGTACATGACTTCAGTGAATTGCTGGTGACACAAAACTGGGAGACATTGTTGGGGGTCAGCAAGGCTCTACAGCCTTGTCTGTTCTCTTGGGGACCAAATTTACCCCAAAGCTCCACAAGAAGGTTTTGCCATCGAGATGAGCCCTTGGGAAAAGCTGCCTCCACTCCTGGGTGAACAGCAAACACCAAAAAAATGAGAAGCTGAATGTTTGATGTGTTGTAGAGAGATAGGTTTGTAGTTTTGAAAATGCCTCATATATTTCTATGGGGCCAAGATGGAGAGTTTAGGGAGTCGGTCCTCCCTTCTCCCTTTTCTCCTTCTTTTCCTTTTTCTGTGACCTCAGTTCCTATCATGTAGCCATTGGTGGAGGGAATTTAGTTTGGAAAAGACTTGTTAATAATAGTGATGGTTATTGGATTTAAAGACAAAATCATGTACGTAGAACTTTTCTATTTGATGATAAACCTTATATAAACTCTCTGTACTGTACATTTTGCGGCCATTTTTGGCACCTGGGACCAGTGGTAACACTGTGTTCCTGACCCTTTGATAACTTTAAAATAAACACCATGAAGCAGCCTTGAAGCAGTTTGTTGCTCTTCCCTGAGATGAGAGATTGAGAAGAAGAGCCATCTGGGCACAAACCACGCTCGTGGAACCCCAGCCGGGTCTCCACACCCTGTACCTGAGAGGCACAAATTAATAGGCCCTTTGGATCGGCAAAAACTTGCTAATGCATCAGGCAGACCCAGTTTCAAAAATAATTTTTATACTGATCACTACAAATAAATGTGAGTTTGTTGACTTTCCTCCAACACAGGACTACTACAGTAAGTCAGAAACAAGTTACCATAGTGACCTATTACACACAGGGAAAGTACATTTCTGCAATTATTTTTGGAGCTTTCTGAAAGGCTGTATTGTCAACCAAACACAGTCTTGAAACCAGAGCATGCTTCTCACTTCTTCATTGTGCAGTGGAGAAAGACAGACATGTAGGATGTAACCACCAAGGCATCCCAGGGAGACAACTGCATCTTGGTGTTTAGCTCAGTGGGACGCTGGCACCAAGCAAGCTGAAGGTCACTCTCAGGGCTTAAGCATCACAAATTATGCACCTAAAAGCTTGTTCTTGCCTCTCCTTCCTTTGTCTCACATCAAATACAATCAGAGCAACACACATTTTGCCCAAACTGTTTTTATTTCTTTGGGCAGCTCTCAGTATCAGTTAAGAGGACTGAAATCTTCCATCTCTCTTTCCTGGTTTCCATAGTGCAGTCCATAGTGAGTTCCAGTCTCCAGGGAACTTGCCCACTCAGGACCAGAATCTTTTGCTTCATCCACTGGGCATTTTCTTGCTTCCCTCCATATTCACAGCCAACTCTGACAGTGGCAAGGACATTCAGATAAGTGAGAACAAGAGGCAATTCTGGATGTCTTGGTGCTCAGTGTTCCTCTATGCCCAGGTGATCCCCTGTCCCAGCAGAGGCAGAGCAGACCCCCACACTATCCCAAGAGACACTCCATGTGCAGGATGAAGCTGCTGTGTTGTCTCTGCTAAGAGGCAGTGCAACCCCAGTGCTGTGCTCCCAGCTGCTCACCCAGCCCTGCTCTGCCCCCAGCATGGAGGGAGACCCTGAGGGACACTCCTGGTCCCCAGGCTGCAGCTGGACATGGAGCCACTGCCCACTGCTGCCTGGCTGTGTCCATCTGGCCCATGGCTCATGCCCCCAGCAGCCCACCCTCCAAAGCCAGGGCTCTGCAGAGCGGGGGGCTCAGGCTCTTGTGTGGGACCGTGTCCGAAGCCTCACAGGGCTCTGGGCACATCAGGGGCTGCAAGAGCCCAAGGCTGGCGGCTGCTCCATGCCCCTTCCAGGGGGGTTCAGCTGTTGAAGGGGTGCCAGGGGTGCCCCTTTGTGACACAGGGGCATTCCATCAGGGCCCTGGGTGATGCAGGACTGTTGCGTTGCCCAGAGACCGTTAACGACGTGTAGAGCCCCGCCCTGCCACAGGGTATAAAAACGGTGCAGAGCCCCGGGCTGCCCAGTTCCAGGACAGCAGCTGTCCCAGCTCAAAGCGGCTTCTGGGGTCCCTCTGCGCCACAGATCTTTGAGATGGAGGAGGACAAGGCCAAGCCCCTCTCCCAGACACCCAGCCCCTTGCCCAGCTGGCCCGAAGACCTACCAGTTTCTGACTGGGATGAATTCAGTGAGGCAGACGACCCGTGTTCCCGGCCTCCCACAGCCCAGTCCCTGCCCCGCACAGCTGCTCCAGCCCCTCAGATCCCCAGCTGGAAGACGAAGGTCCCACAGGATGCGTCAGTCCTTTGGCAGGCGGGTGCTGTGGGCGCTGCTCAGCATCTTCTACTTCTCCTGCCATGGCCCACGGCCTGAGGACTAGCATCACTGCCAGCACAGGCCACCGAGCTGCCTGGCATCCTGAGCGAGACACACAGTCTGCCTGAGCCTGGAAAAAACGGAAGAGCATGATCAGAAGAATAGGAACAAATAAGAATAAGAATAAGAATAAGAATAAGAATAAGAATAAGAATAAGAATAAGAATAAGAATAAGAATAGGAATAATAATAAGAAGAAGAAGAAGAAGAAGAGTAAGGAGAAATAGTAAAAGTAACTAATATTAAATAATAAGAAATAGAATAACAATAAGAATAGTAAGTTAGAATAGTAAAAACAAGAGTATGAATAAGAAGCTAAACAAGTAGAAGAAATAGTACTAGCAGTCAAAAAGAAGAAGGAGGTGACGAAGAGGGAGAACAAGTAGAAGTACATAATAAGAAGAGGAATTAGAAGGAAAAGAAGAACTAGAAGAAGAAGAGGAAGAAGAAGAAGAGGAAGAAGAAGAAATAATAGTAGTAGTAATTAGTAGTAAGGATTAGAATAAGAAAAATAGAAGAATAAGAAGAATAAGAATTGCTAAGATGAAAAAGAAATAGTAGTAGTTATAAATAATAATAACATGAATAAAAATAAGAATATGAACTTGTAGTTGTTTTATTAATAATAATGTCAAATTAAAATACACTCACAGAGGCATCTCTCCCTAATGGGATGGTGACACCTGAGCAGGGTCCCTTGCAGCCACAAGCATCCCATGATTCTGTCAGCTCCTCGCTTCCCTTTTCTTCTTCCCTCTGCTTCGAGCTGGGAATGTGTGGGAAAATGTCCAGCAAAGAGGCCTTTGCTGTCTGCTCTGGGGGCCCACACAGCTTCAGGATTTTGTCACCTGTACCTGCACCTGCCCAGCTCCCTTGGGAGGCACGGCAGAACCAGCACTCTGGGAGCCTCGGTAATTCCCCTCTGGGATGCACGGTACTCACAGTGCAATGGGCTGGAATTCCAGTTTGCAGTAAGGAAAAATGTTCCTGCCCTTTAAGGCAAAGCTCTGATGGGGCTGAAACCCAAGTGGAGCAGAATCCTACAGTGCCATTTCACAACCAACTTTCATAGCTTAATCGAGGGTTGTTTTAGTGCCTGGATTAGGAAAAAAAATCAGGGCCTTTGCCTGGGAAGTGCCACAGGAAGAGACAGACACCATGAAAGAAAGCGAGCAGGCAAAGACGGAAAGAAGAGAAAGGAAGACACAAATAGCACTAAGCTGGTGGCACTCTTGAGAACCAAAGTGGAACTTACTGAAAAGGAATGGGACAGAAATACAGAGCTGTGAAACTTGGATTTACTCTCCAAATATAATTTTGTTCCTTGATAGCAAACCTCCTTCTGGTAAGAACAATCCTCCAGCATGCTTTTCAGAAAGTACTTAGTTCTGAATTCGTGCTGTAGGCTGCAGACACAAAGAAAGATGGAAGGGGCTTTCTCCTCCTTCTGGTTCCTTTGACATCCTCAGCAGAGGAAGGAGCAGATAGGAAAGGGCAGCTTGTCTTCATCCTTCAACAGGTCATGGAGGGGCAAAAAGGTCTCGCAATGTCTGTAGCTGTTCCCACAGGGGTGTGAAGGCTGATGCCAGACCCCCAAGGGTCACATTAAGGGGTGCCTTCACACAATGCTCGCCTGGTATTGAGGGGCAGGGTGACAGTTTTATTCACGGGGCTTTGTAATTCTGCCACAAGCCAGGTGAGTAGGCCTTGGCCTCCTGGACACAAAGACTCTGTGATCTTTCCCATTTGGGGCAGAAAGCCAGGCCCTTTGGTAGACAAAGCCCAGTGCCCACAGGTGACATCAGCAGGGTTATTATTTATTGAATGAAATGATGTGCAGAGCTGTTCACGTAACTCTTTGCAGTTGTTGCTTAGTGTGCAAACAGCTACTCTCAGTAACACTGAGGGAAAGAGAAAACCTTTTGTTTTGTGTAAACCAACAAAACCTCTGAGTCTGACACTGGAGTCTTTGGAGGGCTGCTGAACACCTCTCCTTCCCCACTCTCCCTAAAGGAAGTCCCCCTTTTTGCCCATCCTTGCCAGCACTCTTGTCATCTCATTCTGCTCCTTCTAGATGGTGGGGCAGTACATGACTTCAGTGAATTGCTGGTGACACAAAACTGGGAGACATGGCTGACACACCAAAGGCCCCTACTGCCATCCCAAAGGACATGGACATGATGGAGAAATGTGCTGACAGGGATCTGGCAAAGTTCTGCAAGACAGTGCCAAGTCCTGCATCCAGGCAGGAACAACTGAAGGCAGTGGAACATGCTGGGAACAGCTGGCTGCAAAGTACTTTTGTGGAAAGGACCTTGGGGTCTTGGTCGACAGCAAATTTAATATGAGCCTACAACATGTCCTTGCAGCAAAGAAAGCTAAGGGCAGCCTGGACTGTATTAGAAGGAATGTTGCCAGCAGGCTGTGGGAAGGAAACCTTGCCTCATCCTCAGCAATTGTGAGGTCACACCTGAAGTGCTGTGCCTCCACTGGAGAGATGCCGGTGAAAAGTCATGAAGGTGATTAATGGACTGGGACATCTCTCAGGTGAGGAAAGGCTGGACAGGCTGTGTGGACTCCCTGGCAGTCTTAGGAAAGAGGAGGACTGTCGCTGTGGTGAGTAACAAACGACATGAACCTCGTTTAGCAAAAGTCATCTGACTACACTGTTATTGAACTCCAGACCCCCTTTATATCCCTTTTTGAACAGGCCACTCTCATTGGTCAGAAGAGTACCAGAACTCTTCATCCCACTGGCCAAAAACCGAAAGACATAGAGAAAGTCCGTCCCACAGAAAGGAATCCAAAACACTAGTGACAAAAACACTTGCTCTGTTTATGTCCAATCTGTGAGAACCAGGTCTTCCTAAACCAAAACATCACAAAGAAACCGAGTTCAGAAACCCAGAAGCCTCAGGCCCAGGAGACTCAGACTACAGAGACTGGAGTCTGGCTTGCTTCCCTCTTCTATTTCCTTTGCAGCCTGGAGGTCCTCACATCTTTTACTGGTGTTCAAAACCTATGTCCCATGCAGGGCAAAGGGAAAAGGGCAAAGAGGAGCAGAGGTTGACCATGGCTGTCCACCTCAGAGGATTATTTTGGACTTTGCTCTGTTCCCAGTCAGTGACTGCAAGGGTACCAGCTAGCGTAGGACAAGTCCACTGCTTCCCTCACATTGTTTTCTTTATCATCTTGTGTTTTAAAGCTGGGTATGAGAGCTGGATATTGTGGTTTAACCCCACAACCAAGCTCTATACTAGCCTCTGTGAAGAAAATTAACTCTACTCCAGCCCAAATCAGCACATTGGAGAAATAACTGCCTTTTTTCTTTCCTTTGTTTTTTCCTTTGTACAGCAATGAGAATATTGTTTGATCATTGGCACAGGTACAAAGACTAGGAATAGTCATGTATTTATTACTAGTCTTTTACCCTAATATTTTGTTCTCCCTGTAAGATAAATATCTGACTATAAATAAAGGCATCCTTCAAAGCTCATTCACCAGCAAGTCATAAATCTTTGTACATCTTCAGAGTTCTGAAAAGATAGTCTGAAAAGTTCTGTCTTGCTAGCTGCCTTTTTCTTTTAATTCAGATTTAAATTTCTGGCAGCTGATGTCAACTTGTAAAATTTACTGCCAATATCCCTCTTGCTATGGGCCCCCTGGCAGGGATGGTTGATAAAGCCACCATTCCCATAGCTAACTTGTCAAAGCCAATCTCTCTCTCTGCAGGTCTGTCTCTACTATAATAGAGCATGGATGTTTGCAGCCTCTCTAAGGGTAAGATGGGTTGACAAATACCTGGTAGCATTTCCATTAAAGGTCATATCCCAAATTCCTGCCAGTACACCTTCCACATGCTTCAGCCACAGGTGCTATGGTGGGAGCTGTGTACATTAATTCTGCAATGACACTTGCTTTTCAGTTAAGAAGGGAACATCATTCTTTGTCTTCTCTGCTTCTGTCACTTCTCAATCCCTTTCCATAAGGTCAATAATACAAATTCACAAAAGCTGACATTTTATTTCTACTTTTCAATGATGGAGATATTTCCTGAGATAAGAAATTAAGAAGTTTGAATTGCCTATTTTAGACTTATCTGAGGGTTTGGTCAGGAAAAGGTTCATTTTTCACTCCCACAAATCACTGCAAAGAAAACTGCCCCTTTTTGATCGTGGTGAGCTCCTCTCACTTAACATATTTAACCATACCAGAAAGGAACAAGGAGTTTTCACATAAAATAAATGTCTTTGACACACAGCAGTGCCATCTACAGATGCCCTAAAGATGGAAAATTCACAGTGAGTCTAACAGCTGTCACTACTTTGAGAGGCATTCTGTCTGAGGTGTGTATAACTTTTTGCATTCATGTCACTTTTGGCACACGAGTGACACGGTGACTTTGTCTATCACTGCTGTAACCATCACAACATATAGCCATTGTCTCTGCAACCTTGCAATCAAATTGATCAGCAAGTTTACTCAGCAGAATTGATTTTTCAACAGCTGCAAATTGAATGAACTGGTTCTTGAATACATATTGGTGCCTTATTACTCCACAATGAAACATAGTAAACTGAATAATGCCATATATGATTAGTCAAAAGACAGAGTGAATATGAACAATAAAGTCTATATGATTTGGATTTTAATTTGTTAAATAGGTTTTCAACCTCTTATTTAAAGACTTCTTTTCCAATAGACTTGCAACATTTCATGAAAAACCATCCTAAAGTTTGTGCAGTGTAACCAGATGTGACCAAACATCAAGCTGAAGCAAGCAGCCATATGAGCATTCCAAATCCATGTTTTGTTTCTTACTAATTGCAAAACAGAGCAAATAGTAAATGAAATTAATTTCAAATAAGTGGAGCACAACTGCACTAATACAAAGGAAACGCGAATGTAAAAAATTTGTCAGAAAACAGCAAAATGAGATTAGTCTACTATGGAGAAGCTTGTGTAGGTGAGGATTAAAATCTCAACCCCCTTCGATATGCTGTGAAGATGCCATGGGATCACTTTTCATTTCTGTGTTAATGACATAACTGCCCAGAATGATTACAAATAATAGGTAATATCATGACATCCAGTTTCTGTCTACTGATGGTCCAGGATTTTTAACTGAGGATCAGGTCCTAGTACCTGGCCAAGAATCAGAGTGGAATAGCTATCACCGCCCTTTACACTTGCAAACACTCTTAGGTCAGAATGTTGACTGTGGGCTCAGGGTGATGATCCTGGTGAGGCAGACAGACACTTTTACTTCTTTATATGAGAGAGGGATGGGCCAGAAACAGCTTTGTAAAAACCAGTGTTTTCCCGTTACACTAGCTGTGTAAAATCTGAACTTCTAAGTTCTTTGTAACAGAAGTTTGCATGAGGTGATTCATTCTATGTGCAGTAGTCTCCCACTCCTAATATTCAGGTGAGATGAATCAGCTTTTATAGGTCACTATATTTCTAGATGGATTATTGCATTTTCCTGACAGACTACTTGGTGCTTTTAGTGCTTGCTAAT
>JAVUNC010000125.1:0-31019 GCA_032173965.1 Sitta carolinensis
TCCCGGGATGAGAGTTTTACTAAAGAAAAAGCAGCAAGATTCAGCGCATTCGAAAGGGCCCCGATGAAAGCGTCAAGGGAAAAAACGTGAGATGGGAGTGAGCCCAGCCAACCCAGTGCGACCCCACCAGAGCCCTGGCAGAGCAAGGAACCCAGATTTCTTCACCTGGAAAAAGGGAGTTTTGTATCAGCAAGCAGCACAACCACCCGATCTTGCCTCTTCCTGGGACCAGACCGTTCATTTCGTATTGAAGCCAAACGGCATGCTTTTGCTGCCCCAAAGGGGGAAAATGACCCAGCGTAACGGTCAGCCTGGATGGCCACCTTGAGGGTGCAGGGGTAGAGAAGTGCCAAAGAATGTGAGGGTGTTCGTTGCTGAGGAGGCTGCTCTCGGGGAGATTCGCAGCTAAATTTTAATGACTGTCCCTGATTCCTGGAGAGCTAAACGGGCCTGATTTTTCAAAATGGCTGCTGGGGTGAAGGCTCGGTTTCTAAACGGGGACCCCGGGGGAAACTGAGAGACTCCCAGGAACCTGCGCGGGCCCACAACATGCTGATGTACTGGGTGTTTCAGAGCAAGGGGGGCCCAAAGTTTTCCATCCCCCCACCCCATTAGAACCCGGGGACACAGCATCCAGGGGAGGAAAACAGCGTGGCACATCAATCATGCAGGTTGTCAGGAAGGGGCCCGAAACCTGCCAGCTTGACCAGGGATGGCAGTACCCAAAGGGGGGGAAAGACCACAGCCTCTCTGGACTCTACCCCCGGGCTGATGCAGCTGTCTCAGAGTTTCCCAAGGTCCTGCTGCCACCCAGGTGCCAGCTGCAGGCTGTGCCCTGCTCCAGGCATCCCAGTGGGAGAAGCACAGTTGGGACTGAAACCCAGAACTCCCCCTTAGTGCCAGGAGCTGCGGGAGGTGAGTAGTTTATACACTAATAACAGTGTATATCAACCTTATCTAATATCTGGGCCACTTAGTTTAATATAAATTAGGGTTTCTCCATGCTCAGGTTTCACAGCTCAGTCTTGTCTAAATTTCAAGTTCTTTTTTCAGCTGTCATGTTTTGGAATTTGGGATGGGCTGATCCCGGTTTTTTCTGATAATATGTTTCTCTGTTGAAGTTTCCAGCTTTTTTTCTTTTCCTTTTGTTCCCCCCTTTCGAACAGAGGCTAAATAATTAAAGACTTTGATTTCCCCGCTGTTGATCCTAAAAAAGGAGCCGCCACCACTGAGGAAGGAAAAAAGGATAGACAGGTCAAAGAATGCCCCTTTGTTTCTCTGCAGATTTTGAGATAATGAAGCGTTCTTTTTTCTGCTAGAAAATTTTATGCTTTTGACTTGAAACAGACTTAAACTTCCAAATCCACCGAGCGAGCAAGGCAGTTGGAGATCAACCCCACAGCCCAAACCCTTTTTTACTGAAACCTCAACATTTAAAGGAAACTTTTTCAAACCCACAGTGCGCATTCAAAAGGTCCCAAAAAACACTCTGTTTTAACAGCATTTTTGGAATGAAGGGAATTTAATGAAGTTTGTTTTTCCTAATTTCCAGGGGGTTGACACAAAAAAGAGAAGGAACATGTCATGAGAAGCCATTTCTGTGGAGGAAAGGTTTTCTCCCAAGACTAAAGCTTAATTTGGGGTTTACTGGGTAGAAAGAGTTTGTTGGGAAACTCATAGATTGCTTTTTTACTTACTTTATTAGAAAGGTTTTTGATTATAAATATAAAATTTTTGGGGGGTGCTTTTTTTGGCTTTTGCTTATCAACCCCTGAAATTAAAAAATTCACACCCAAACAAACAGAAATTCAAAAGAAACAATTGACAAATTGATTTTAGAATAAAAAATTTAAAAATTTTTGGGTTTTTTTCTTACTTCGGGATGACTACCCAATTAGAGGAAGGAAAATTTTCTATGAGAACCCATCACCTGCAGGACAAGGGAGAGTCCTTTTGCAAGGCTTAAATTTGGGGCCCAAAAACAGACTAAAAGGGAATGGGGAATAAAATAGCTTTACTACGCCTTTGCCCATAAACCTTTTAGTCACTGTTTACTTTCCAATGACACCTGTCCTTTTTTTAACATTTGTTTTTTTTTTCAAATTTAATTTAGGTTTGTTTTTTGAATAATGAATCAGAGGGTTTGGCAGTTTATGGTTTAAATGTGTTTTTATAAGGGTTTATGTTTTTTTATAGGGGTTAAAAAATGTTTTTGTCTAATAAGTTTCATAAGGGGTTTTGTTAGTTAAACCCAAATTTTTTGCTTCCTTCATTTTCCCAAAATCAGCATTGATTGGAAAAAAACCCCCGGGCACTCACTTTTTTTTTTCCCTTTGGAAAGAACCCACCCCCCTTGCTTGTGGGTGGGGAATGTAAGGGTAGATCCTTATCTCCACCTTTAGATTTACATTTATCCTAGAATTCCAAAACATAACTTGAAACGAAAACCCCTTTCAAACCTGGCTGCCCCCAATTTTTAACTGCTTTTTTCATGGAAGCCCTTTGCTTCCCCAGTCCAAATGCAAACTTTTTCCTTCATTTGCTATTAAAAATCCTCTGCTGTGGGGTTCCCTGGGGGGCCCGCGGGGTGTTCCCTATTTATTTATCACCCTGGCTTCCCCTTTGTATTCGCTTGGGTTGCACCCCCCCTGCTCTGTGGCTCCCCTCCTCCCTGAGAATCCCCTATAGGAGCACATGGCACTCGGGTTTTCTTTCCCTCAAAAAGAAAGCCATAAACAAAAATGAGTGACCCCCAGATCCCAGTCACTATCCATGCCCCCCCTCCTTACTTTTGGGAAATGCAGAATTTTCCCCCAATTATTGGTTTTTTGAACTTTTTCATAGTTGGTTTAATAACCAAATATTTCTTAGTCTTTACAACTATTTTTCTTTTTAGCCAGCAGTAGCTAAGTTTTCTTTACAGACGGTATTGTTAGAGTGTGTTTATTAACCCCAAAAACTTTAGTTAGGAGAACTAACCCAATAAGCTGTCATGAACAAAGCCCGGCATTTAAAAAGGCTGGACACCTGGATTCCAGAATTTGTAGCCCTCCAAGGACATATTGAAGAAACCCCAAAATAAGAAAGCCCAAAACAAAAAGATTAAACATTTTTCCTTGAGTCCCCCTGCCCTGGGAAAAAGATAACCTAAAAGATTGGACAATTAAATTTAGAAGTGAAAAAACCAATACCAAATAAAGAAAAAAATAATGATGCCAAAATTACCCTCAGAACCAATAAACATGGACGTCTTTTCTAAAAAATATACCAATGAAAAAATTTTGAAAGTCTGTCATCTGGGTGGAGCCCCTGCCCCGGAAAAAGGAAACCTACTTGCAAAAACTAAAAAAAACAGTGTTAGAGCTTCATCATACCTGAGTTTTGCAACAGAATGGGAAGTCCTTTGGGGAACACTGGCAGCAAAACTCCAGAAACTGTCAGGGAGTAAGAACAATGACTGTAGGACAGGACACACATTCAGCAGAATGATGGCAAAAAGAGCAAACCCCCAAACACACACAACCAACTGTCCCAAATCTCCCTCCTCCTGGGGTTCCTTCCGTGGTGTTTAATCTCCCCAAATGCACTTTTTACCCAAAAGGTTTAAAAAAGGGATTCGACACATACACCATCTGCCCCCGAAAACAGAAAATCATCCCCATTCCATGCCAAGTCAAATGCAGACCCCCGCTGGCAGAGCTGACCCAAAAAAACCTGGGTGGGGACCGTTTGGGGCACGCCCTCCCTTTTAAAGGGGAAACCCAAAAACCATGACCTGATGTTGATTTAGGTTTTTTTTTGGCTTTTTGGTGTTTGTCTTTCCCCTAAAAAAGGATCTGGGGTCCAGGGGTTTTTCAGCCAAACAGACTGGAGTGTGAAATAATAACTAATCAGATACCTTTTTTCCCCCCCCCTTGGGCCCCCAGGGATTTGGGCAAAGGGCAGCTCAGCCAGTATTGAAGCCCCCTATTAAGGCAGCCCCTGCATGAAGAATTCTCGAGCACTCACCAGCATCCATCCGTGGCTGCCTCGCGAGACCGTAATGAACAGGGCCAAGTATTTAATGTTTGGGGGGGAATCATTTCTTCACATTGGTCATTTAGTTTACTCACCTAATAAACACTGCTAAATCACCCAAAAAAAAACCCAAGGGTTGAGAACTATTCCTACTAGTACAAAAAAGCACAGGTTAAAGTCATATAAAGGAAAGGTAAATATGGAAACCCCAGGGCTTGGGTGTTTTTTGGGTTTTTTTTTTTTATGGGGGGGAGTTTTTTTTTTTTTTTTTTTTTTTGTTTGTTTTTAATTACCTGGGACTTCTCAGTTAAAATAAAAAGAATAAAAAAGATCTGGGCCTTCATTTTTCATCATCACCATCACACGCTTCTTTTGTAACAGGCTTGGAAAAAAAAAAAAGGAAATTTACCCCAGTTAGATTTTGTCAGTTTAACATAAAGTGAAAAGTACCAAGATTTAAAAATTAAGAAGTCCTGTGGGTTAAAAAAATACCCAAACAAATTTTTTTCTGCTCCCTAAGTAACAGCTATCTCATTTTCTGCCATTTCAATTTTTTTCCACACTGCTCCACTAAAAATTAAAAATTTCAGTAAAGTTTACCCGTACTTTACAGTCAGGGGTAACAAATGGACACAAAAAAGAAAAGCACACAAATCTTGCAACGCAGCCACCAAGTTTGGTGATACTTGCTGAAATGAGGGCAGTGAGACATGTTTTTGCGGGGGAAGAAAGGGGACACAATGAACCTGAACTTCAAACAGAACCCCTTCCCTCATGCACCCGAACGCTGTTCTTTAAGTTTGCCACTTGAGGTTGAAAATAGTGCCAACACCAAAAAACAGGTGTCCCATTGCTATCCTTTTACCCCTGCTCACAACTCCTGTAACAAAAAATAGCTATTTCCTGCTCTCTGAAGGGCTAATAAAACGACCAGTTTTATACACCCAAATTTAGAACCATTGGTCCAGAACAGGTTTTAAAAAAAAGAGAAAGCTGATTTGTTAAATTATCCAAGCAAATTAGCATGTAACGTGAAACCCAGGAACATTTTACCGGTTAATTCTTTTTGTTTTTGGGAAATTTTTGAGAAGTTTTCTTTCAAAATCTGACCTTTCAATATTCCTTTATTTTTTTTATTTTTAAAAAAAAAAAAAAAAAAAAAAAACCCAGAAAAAAAAAATAAAACCTCTTCTTCAAGGAAAACCAGCCCTTTCCCTGAAGACTTGAAAAGGAATTTCAGTTACAGACAAATAATGAAAATATCTACCCAATGAAAAACTGTAAAAAATAAAGCTTCAGCCCTTCGACCAATGGGAGTCCCGAGTAAAAAGTCTCAAAAAGGATAAAAAACTTAAAGAAAAAAATAAGGATTAAGGTTCCTGATCAAAATTATTTCCTATTAATTTTAACTGGCTTTTTGATAAGGGAAAGGGGAAATTACGCAGCATATTTCTGAAAATACTCTGATTTCTCAAACTCGAAACTAAAATAATAAATACATGTTTTCCAGGTACAAAAAAGAAAAAAACAAAACCCACTTTCTCAGACCAACAGAACATCAGGAACAACCTCCCAGGATAAATTATCCATTAAATGGAAAAGCTTTTTATTTAAAAAAAGTATAAAAAAACCAGCCTATATGCTCCAGGAAACATTTTGCACTTGTAGAATTATGTTTTATTTTAAATTTGAGGTTGACTTTAGTACATGAAATACTAAACTTCAAATGAGGGAGAGAAACACGCACAATTTATCACACAACACCTCCCTTATTTTTTTTAAAATACTATTTTCACCTGTTTTGGGAGTGGTTTTTGCAACAAAATGCCTCCTTTTCACACCTTGTGGTGAATCTTAGCTTCACATCCTGCATGGACTCTCTGTGAAACACTGGATTTCAAGGGCTTTAGCAGGCAAAAATTTTTCTTACACGTGCCCAAGTTCTGAGGGCAAAGTTTTACTGCAGGTGTTCTGAATTCCCCACCATTGCTTTCCTGGCAAATGTTCAGAAAATTATTTTTCTTGACACGAAGAATGCGAGCAACAGCAGCCCCGGGCCCGTTCTGCTCCAGCCCCAAACTCTCCACCAGGGTTTTGACCCCCTTTACCCGCTCCTCCCCTCATACCCCCCCCCAAAGAGAACCGCCACAGCATACAGCTGCGCCGGTTGTGTAGGAAACCAAAAACGAGGGATCGCCCGCAAAAAATCCAGCCTGGCGGTAAATGTAAGCATCAACTGCAAGCCTCACATCGAAATTTTTGATCTTTCCCTGCGAGTGGCTGTACAGCCTGCGACGGAAGGTTCCCTGACGGCGACACACTGTCACGTATTACAAAACACCCCCTTGTCCTCCCGGAGATGGAGGCAAGATTAGCCTTTGGAACAGCACTACTCCGCCTTTTCCCAGGGGGCTTTAGGACACGTGCATTAAAAAAAAAAAAAAATGAACCCCGCTTGTATGTCCTTAAGATGCAGACCCCACTTCTGCACTTCAGCTTCAACCAACACCTAGGGCTGTCCCTAGCTACTTTGCCATCCCCTTAGTGTTGGACTGAAAGCCCTGTTCAGGGACCAACACGGAAAAGCAAGCAGACTTTTTAGTTCCCTTAAAAAAAAAAAAACTTTCCTCGGCATTAAACCTTACAATTTAAAGAGAGCAAAATGAGTCCTCACTGGACACCTGAAAGGGCAGAAGTAGCAATGAAAATACTGCAAAACTTAGCTCATGAAATAAAAACAGCTGCCCCCAAACTGTGTATCGTTTCTAAAAGCATTTGAAAAGCCGGTGGGAAAAAAACCCAAAAAGCTGGCAACTGTGGCTAAACCGGGCCCTCTGGTAAAATTATGGATTTCCCCGCCTCAAATAAAAAAAAACCAAAAAAAAATTTCAACACATTACTAAACAATTTAAAAAAAACATGATAAGAAGGTCCCTTTTTTTTAAGATTTGAAGTACATGATCTGTCGCAGGCTCCTTGGAGGCAAAAAAGGAGGATCAGGCTTAGAGTCAGTCAGAGGAAAGTTCACACTGAAGTGGGCAAAGAATTAACCTGAAACCATTCCTCCTTGTGAAATACGCTAAAATGAATTCTGTTTTCCTCTTTCGGGCCCCTCGAAATGCCCACTGAAATGTGGTTTTCTTTGTTGCTTTTTTCAAACTTACTAAGATGGGAGAAGAATCCTATCTTATTTTAGAAGATAGTAAAACCAAAAAGGTTATTTTTCCCCTTTTGGCCTTCACGCCCCTTGCCCTCTTCAGGGTTCAGATTGGCATCCCAGGGCATCTTGGTTGGTGTGTTGTACTTTTGGTCCTTTTTCAGAAATATTTTTGTTATAAAGGTCCAGAAGATTCAGCTGCGCGCTAAATGCACCAATCAGAGCGCTGCTCCGGATGTCACAGGAACTGCCGGCGCTCGTGCTCCAGTAACGGAATAAACGTTGTGTGGCGCGTGGGGCCCTGACTGCCCAGAGCGGCTCCTGCCGTGCTTGGGGGCAAGACGCTTTCTTTTGATTCAGCTGACAAAGTGCCCCTTGTCACTGAGGCCCATATTTTTTCCCTTTTCGTTGCATCTCTGCGAAAGTGCTGTGCGTATGACCGAAATGTTAATGCGAACTTGCTGCAGGGGAAAATTTTTTTCCACTGGCTGTTCTTCTATTTGCAGAACAAAGTCTGGCTGGGACTCACCGACAAGTAAGTAGGTTTTTGCCTAGGGCATTTGATCTGGCTTTTGTGATCACGTGTTGTTCATGCTATCCCTGTACCTGAGTTGATTTTGAAATGAAAAGGCCTTTTTAGACACTAAGGCTTGGTATATAGCTATGTCAACAGCTTCACCCACAAAGGGGACCCCCTGTAGCTCTCTCTTAGGTGTGGGCAGCTTTCGTCTGATTTGAACTGCAGGGTTCTTTTCCTTGCACGGTTGGCCCGTAAGGTGAGGTCTGTAATTTCCTCAGCTGCTGGTTCAAAAAGAAAATTTCCCAAAATGCAGAGTGGCAGAGTTCTGAGTCTCTCTAAAAACTCCCGGCAGTTGTCTCCAGAACTTTAGGGAAAGACAACTTATTTTCTAATTCTGTAAAATTAAAAAAATTTGATGCTTGCCTTTAGAATGACTGAGAAAAAGAATAGCCTAGTCATTGCGCTTTTTCCTTGCTTGCAATGTAAAAGAATTGTTGTACTGGAGAGACATCCTGGAAGAAAAAATGCTCTTTTTGGGTCTCTTGACTCATTTTTGTAGGATTTTCACAAAAGACAGTTTTTTTAACAACATCTGTTTTAAATTTTTTCCCTTTCCCATTACAGTGAACTTGCATCTAGATACAGAAAAGCCCCTGCTTGGGGTTGCAAATAACCTGTGATGTGCCAAGCAAATTTTTTGGGGTTTTTGGACAAGCCATGAACTTTTTTTGCTGCAATAGGGGCTGGCCTTAGCCCGAAGAAAGTTCCCCTTTCGTGTCTTTAATCAGCAAAAAAAAGGAGGCTCTGCTGTTTTTTAATTTTCCCCTCTTAAAGAGCTATTTAAATAGACAAAACCCTGGTTTTGCAGACAGAAATTGCTTGCTGTTTGTTTTTAGCCATGGGTGGAATACAAAGGTTCACAACAATATGCAGCATTGTCTAATTAGCCCTCCCCTAAATTTGTTTTAGCAACTCGAAAACCCATTTCTATCCAAGTTGATGATTTCTCCCTGTAGGTAGCTGGATATTTTAGCACTTTAATAAAAATGTAAATAATTTGTGAACACCCGCGCTCACACTGCTGTCAACCCCAGAGCAAAACCCAGAATCAAAGCGGTTTTGGGGTCCCTCTGTTCAGAGAATGAGGAAGGAAGACCACCAAGCTCCCCCAGTTTTTTGAACCAGAATGGAGGTCAGAATCAGTAAGGGCCAAACGTTGGTCCAAAATATGCAGCATTGTCTAAAATTTGCCCCTCCTAATTTATTTTAAACAACTCCGAATCCCATTTTTCCAAGTTGATGATTTTCTCCCTTTGTTGGGAAGATTTATGCATATTAAAGATTGTAAAAGATTTTGGACACCTGTCGCTCACACTGCCCGTCTATCCCCAGAGCAAAACACCGAATCAAAGCTGCTTGGGCTCCCTCTGTTTCTAGAGATAAAGAGGAGGAGGAAGACAACCAAACTCCAAACCTGTTTTGAAACCCGAAATGGAGCGGCCAGAATCATAAGGGCCGCTCTGGCAGCATTGTGTTGTGTAATTTAGAGTTGTCTGTTTTTGTCGGCAGCCCTGGCATTAAAAGAAGGCTGAAAATTCTGAGGGCATTGTGACAAAGGCTTCCCCCCATCCCAGCCACTGGCACCTGAAAATCACTCTGAACTTTAAGTTTAATCATCATTTTCCGGCATTCATGTGCCTATGTTTTCTTCCCTTTGGGAAATAAAATAGATAGCATTGTGTCTTAAAGGGTACTGGTGTAAAAGTGAGCCCCTTTGTATTGGGGCAAGCTTGTATCTGTAAACGGGACTATGTCCAAAGGCACAGTTCACAGAAACTGCCGTGGAGGTTTCCTCCCCCCTTTTCTTGGACTATCTAAGTAGCAAAATAAAGATTAGACTGAAAAACCGTACCTTTTACGTGCCAAAATTTATGAAAGAAGTCCTGTCAGTCCTCCCAGTCAAGAGAGGGTGGCCTCTTAGGGGGGAAACCCATGGTTCCTAATGGACACTTCCTAAAGCCTGAAGTACTAATGGAAGCATCTCTGTAGGCACCTGTCTGTACAAACTGATTTCTGTCCCGAATCTATGCATCCTCTGAAAGAGTTGAGCTTAACCATAGCCTTGAAGCAGGCATCTCCCACACCGAGAAACCACCGGTGAGTAGCAACATCTCCAGAGCAAAAGAAGTTTAAAAGGAGGGGGGGGGAAATTCTAGAAAAACTAAGTAGGCTTCGAACTTCTTGGGATAGAGCTGTGTTAATGTTCAAAAAGACAAAAAAAAAAAAATAAAAAAAACTCGCCTTGGTATGTGTTCTTTCCCTCTGTCTGTTCCTCTAAAAGTTTCTGCCTTTTCCCTGGTTCCTGCCAAGGTGTCTTCAAGGCTGTAGAAAACCGGGTCATTGTGAGGTCCCCGGGCTAGGGGCTGCCTGTCTTGTTTTGTTGTGCTGTTTCTTTTACCCAATGACTACGGGCTAAACACCCCCCCAGAGAGCGGGCTGCATTTTTTCACCTGCTGGAAAATGTTTTCATTTTTTTGAAGTGATCTTTCATTTTTTTCCCCTTTCAGGAGTGGTTGTGAGTGTGGAGACCCTGGACAAATATGTTTGGAAGGGAAAAAATTGCCAAAGGTAAGCCGAACCAGTTCCTTCTCCAGAAAAACCCAGGCCCAGGTATTTTAAGGGTGTAACGACAAGTGTGAAGTCAGGCAGCTCCAAATGTGTTCAGAACACGGGTGTAAAAACCTTGTCTCTCATACGATCAAAGTGTAACTGTGTTTGAAGGTGTCGCACAGCTTCATATGGAAAAGTGTCTTTGCCTTCCGAAGGAGCAGACCTTGGAAGATCTCCGGTCTCTCTAGTTCCTGGCACCCCTTTTACCTATTTTCTCATGGAAAATTTTTCTTTTTTTTCAAAATAATAGGGGTTATAAAATTCAAATAAGAGATCTGGGGAACAGAGCAGTAAGATTTCTTGAGGATCTCAGAAAGCAATGTGAAAAAACAGAAAAAATATATTTCCGTTTTGTAGACGTGCCCATGCCAAACCCCCCCACCCCTCATAGGTTTGGAACTAAAAAATCCAATGTTTGCATCTGAATTTGTACTAACCCTTTTTTTTGCACCACATTTTCTTTTGGACACCTGCAGAGGCTGGTGGGCTGCGGGCTCTTGGCTGATGAGTAGGTGATGCCCGGAGTTTTTTAAACATTCGGCAGCAAGCTTCCCCGTCTGGGCTGTTTCACTGAGATCGTGGCTTCTCTTTTCTTTGGGGTTTTGTTTCCCGGGTTTGGACGGTCTATAAAGTTGCATTTGAAAAAATGATCAACTCCATAGACTTCCTAAGGGTTCCCATATATTTTGTGTTATTTTTCTAGGAACAAAACTGCTTGTGCTTGCAAATCGTGTATGAATGGTAATAGGTGCTGATAAACAAGGCCTTGACCAGACTTTAGGCACAGAGTGTTGTTAGTGTTTCGGAGGCTGATTAGTTTAAGAGACTGTTGTTAGCAAACTGAAGACAAATTTCATGCATTCTATATAGAGGCTTAGTCCAGCAGAGACATGGCTGTTTGTCATGTCAATGACTGAACTCGGATGTGTAATCACCAGCAGTTTGGAGAGCTGGGCCATGTTCCTCCAGAAACAAACTCACTCCATGTTCATAATGTCTGATCGGTGCAACAGACTCTCTCATGTAATGGTTGTTCAAATGTTCATTTATAGGTGGCCATAAAAAAGGGAGTCACCTAAAACAGCCCCAAAAGGAATTAAATTTGTCAATGAACTCCCGTGTAATGACAAGCAAGCACCCTAGCCAACATATATTAACTATTTAGACAGGGTTAGAGTATTCTTGACTATCAGTGAACTATATTTATTGTATAGCAAACAAAGGTGTAAAAAAAACCTCACGGTCAGTCGACTGCTGGAGAATTGAGGTTTGTTTTTTTTTTTATTTTATACAATTTCTATACTGTATATGGGAGGAGAGTGCATGTTGTTGCATTAATATTTTCTGCATGCATTGTGGAAACCTCTTTTGATAAACCTGGGTTAGCCTGTCTGATCTAAAAACAACACCCATGTGTCTCTACCTCATGGTTTTGTTGGTTTTGGGGGTTGGTCGTAGTTTTTCTTTTTTTAAGTTGAACGTAGTTTCTGTGTTTTATGATAGTGCTGATAAGTATCAGAGAGAATATTTCCCTGCATTCTTTTCACTTACTTGCCATCTAAGACATCGTCAGTTATCAGGGATGGCCTTTCTCATTAGACTGCATCGACTCCATGTGGTGTCATAACCTAGGAGGAATGCCTCTTCCTTTTATTCTGTCATTCATTAACAAGAGCCCTGGAAATAGACAACCGTAGTTTTTTGGTAAGTAATTTAGGTGGATGCACATTCATCTCCATGCCATCGTTCCTTCTTCAGCTACCTGGTTGGGATAAACTCTGGATATTCTAATGTAATACATGGACGGAGGGTCTTTAAGCAGTGTCATTAAAGAAGTCTGTATGGCTGTAGAGAGATACCGCTTCTTCCGAGAGGTAAGGGATGCCATTTGGTGCTTCTGAATGTTGTGCAAGATGGTGCTTCTAGCAGCTGGTAAAACTGGATGATTTCATGTTCAGAGAGCTTTGTTTTCTGTTTTGCGTTGATGACATGAGAACAAGAGTGTCTTAGGTGGAGGGCCCACAGTACAACTGTTGTGGTACTCTCTTTTTTAAATATTTTTTTACTTGTCTCAACTATTGCTCGTGTGTGTTTGCCCTGGACCTGTCTGTATTGCATTCCTTGCCTATAAAAGCAGACATGCTGGAGCCAGAATTTTAAACTAATGCAAAGAATGTCCGTCACATAACACTGGATGGAGAGAGTCCCATGCCCTGCACAGAAGTCATTCTGTCTGTGTTTGCAGGGACAGTCCTGTAACCACATTTGCCATTTTCTCGTTTCGAGAGGTAATATGTCTTCAGCTAAAAAATACTGCTCAAAACTACCTGATGAAGCAGCAGACCTTCCTCTTGACGAACACTGTGTTCTGCCACTGCTCACCCTTTCACTAAAACTGAGTTCCTTTAGAGCCATTTCTTTCTTGTGATGATAATCAGGTAATTAATTTTGTACCCTCTACTGTTTGTTTGTGATCTATCATGCCGGAATGCACCTAAATTCCTTCACTCCAACCTCGTGATTCAACAGAGATTCAAAATGAAACATTCTTCTTGGAATGGATGGTTCTGTCTAACCTGGGTATGTACGCGTTCTTGTCGGACACAGCATTCTGAGGATGTAGGCGTAGGGCTGCTAAGACTTGACCACCAGTTCCCCAAAGCGGTGCTGTGGGAAGTGCATGGAGCACTGCTGCAAGCTAGATGCAGCAGGTGTGGCAAGAGGCCTTGAGAGCAACAAGGTGTCTAGAATGGCGTTGGTCTGTGCGTGACCCTTCCAGAGGTGGGGATTCCAGTCTGTAAACTTTAAGTTGAATAAAGCCACTGAGTGAAAGTGGAGGTTTTCTATAAGTGACTGATTCCAGAGTTCCGCAGTTTACTGTCCTGAGGAAAACAGTAGCATGCTGCTTTTCCCACTAGATTTAACACCACTTCTCATACTCTATCTAACGTGGGAAAATCCTTAGCTTGGTTTCTAATTCAAAGCTGGCTTTTACAACACTAGGGTTTCCTCCTCAGCCGATTTTGGCCTCTGTGCTCAGTTGACTTCTGAGTCAAAACAATCGAATCGATGGTGGGGACACTCACGGGATGGCACCGAGTATGTGAATATGGATATTACGGACCAAAGTAGACTATGTGTGGTCCCTTGGCATCGTGGCGTTAGAAATGCTGCATAGGAAACCACCTTCACCGCTGAAAACACATAACGCCCTCAACGGTAAGGTACAAATACTAGCAGATGTCACTGTCGCTACTAACTGTCTCATGCTCTGTCTCACAAGAGACGAAATCCCATTCTCATCATTTGGACTAGCCAACCAAGGCCCAGCTACCTGGTGTAACTTTGTGGCATCAATGGGACGAACCTCGGAAGAGGAGCAAACATGTTCCTGTTAAAAAATGTCCTGTTTTGCCTTCAGTGATGCTATCAATTTCTCATGGACTGTTTGAGGTCCTATTGAGCTGGTCTCCGAATTGACAAGACAAATGGTTCATGGCAAGTTTCTCAAACTGAGAATTTGTAGAAAAGCATTTCAACTGTTTCTGCAGCAGGGACCCTTTTCAGTCTTGCACCCGTGCAAATTACGTTACTGAGTCCTTTCAGAAGTGCCTCGTTCTATTGAATGCCTTAATTATTCATTACCAAATTCTTTTTTCTAAAAGAGTTTTTAAGCACAGGAATAGCTTCATTTAATGCATTCACTTGAGTTTCAGAATTAGCAGAAAATTCCCATAGGGATATTACCAAGAATTGCATAATTCCTTTTTCTGATTCACCATTAAATGTTGGGGTTGTTGAACCTGGAATGAAGCTGATTGAGAATGGGGGTCCATAAAAACAGAGTTGAAGGTTCTCTTGGCTGCCGAAGCAGCCGTTTCATCAAAAAAATATTAGTGGATGTACAAATGTGGTGTTTGAACTGAGGTTCCACAGTGTCGGGCCCTTCCCAGAAGTCTTTTCCCAGAATAATTGATGGATTTCCTTTTTGACAATCATGGTTACCATTTTTATCGGGAGAAGATGAAAAATTTGACAATCTATTTTTTTATGGAAGCTGTACTTTAGAGACCAGTGAGCACTGCAGAGATGAATTGTATGTAACATGCTTGGAAAGAATGTGGTCAGACCAAATTCACCTCTAAAAAGACCAGTAAAGCGTAAAGTCAGTCCACAAAAGCAGCAAAATGGGCTTTTGCTGATGTAGTTTCCTACGTACTTGGTCAGCCCATGAAATCAGCTGTCAAGCATGATCAAGTGCATGTGTGGAATCAGCTGTGGCTTCTATTTTGTAGTCTTTCTTTTTGTTGTCAGAAAAAAAAAAAAAAAATTCCCCATCTCTAACCCCCTGCTGGGAAGAAATGCCTCTGCGAGGCTGAGCTTAAAAATGGGCTATGGTGAGCAGTTAAGATATGAAAAAACAGGAGTCTGTGCTTATCCGTTTTCGCTCTAGGCCCTCTGCGCTCATAGCCAAGAGAGGGAACCGAAGCTGGAGACCACGGAGCAACTTCTCGCTGTTTTCCAGGAACTTCTAGACTGACTGCTTACAGATTGATGAGGACACTCATGTCCCGCTGACCGAACTTCTGCATGTACAATGCGAGGACAGCGCAAGGAAACAGCTGTCCAATAGGATTGGTTTTCTCGTCAACTAGACGCAAGGTCACAGATGAACTTCCCCTCATATTAATGCCCAGATCTGGTGCTTTCTAGAGAAAACTGAGTAGAATCATAGAGTAGTTTAGGTGAAGAACCATTTAAAGGGCATGTAGTCCATCTTGCCCACCTATGACCCTGGGGCATCTGAAGTAATTAAGTTGCTCAGAAAGCCCTGGCTGACCGACCTTGAATGTTTCCAGGATGTGAATCTAGGACCTCTCTGGATAGGCACGTTCCCAATGTTTCCCCGACCCTGCTCATAAAGCGTTCCTTCTAGCCATAATTAACAGACCCTCACTTTGATTTGAAGCATTTCCCATTTTTTCATATGTGCCTGATTAAAAAATATATGTCCCCATCTTTTTTAGAATGCCCGTGAAGCATTGAAAGGTCTCAATAAGGTCTTCCCACGTGCCTTTTCCAGGCTGAACCACCGCAAGTTTGTTATTTGCAGGGAGAATAAGAGTTCCACCTCTATTAATTTCTGTTCCCTGTCTGTTTTGTGTGCATGTCAGTTTTTCCCAGTGTGGCAAAAGAATTGCAGTAGGAGATCTCAGTGTGGAGGCTGAATGGTGCTGGTGGAGAGAAACCCAATAAACCCATCCCACCAAGCCAGTCCAAGATTTGGCCTGTGGAAGGAATGGTTGCTGGGGAGCTCCCTTTGAGTCATCAGAGGGCCTCAGCTAGTCCCGTCTACCCCACTTTCAAAGGGTTCTGCCACCAAAACAGACAGATGAGTGGGACTTGGTCACAGCCCGTTTTGCTGCCTGGTAACGTTGAGTAGATGAGAACTGCGGCAGGTTTTTGGCTGCCAGGTTTTGAGTACAGAGCGGAGCTGCAGAATGTGCTACTTGGGCTGTCCCATTCTGTGAAGGTGCCAGCCAGACATAGGAGGTGCAGGGGATGAAAAAGTAAGACACTGCTCTCTCCTCCCTCAAGCCAGCCTGATCCATCAGTGCTCTGGTCTTGTTCTCCCTGCTCTTGTCTTGGTGCTGAGAACCTAGGGGGCTTCGGATCAAGACATGCCCAGATCCTACTGATAACACATTTCTTAAGCTGCCCTTGATTTTTCCTTGAAGAGCACTTATGCTCCTCTTTATTTGACAACTAAAAAGCCCATGCCTACAAGAAAGTGAGCCCTATAAAATTTGCAGGTCCTGAAAGTAGGAAAATTCCTGGCCTGAAGCCGCATTCTCAGAGTCTTGGCAGGGCAAATATTGCTCAAGCTAGAACACCCTTGATAAAAGGTGTACTAGAATTAGGGCCAAGTATTCCGGGTACTCGGACATGTGATAGCGAGGTACATCAAGACAGAGTGCAGATAGTTCCCTCACACCTATTTGTGACACTTTTTGGTATCTCAAAGATAATGCTTGAACCATGAGGAAAAGTTTGGAAAGTCGTGGGCTCATTGTTTTCTTTTTTTCCTTTGGCACATCCATTGTACTCTCAGCCAAACCTCTCTAATCTCACCTCGGGCCCGAATCATTTCAGCAAGACAAATGAGAGAGGACAGAAGAAGAGACAGTGACCGCACTGCTTTGTCCAGTGCCAGCGTTGGATTCTCTCAGAAAAGAAACTGTTTTATAACCTCAACCAGTTGAAAATACCCTTGCCTTCTCATGCTAATAATACAACGGTACAATTCCGTTTTAATTGTCACTTGTTTTCTAAAGACTCAAAGTCCCAGTTATGGGGTCTTTGGGTATCGTTTGGGATTAGGAGAAGGGTCTCTTAATTCCTAAATTCAGACTGTGCGCTTTTAGAATACATCCAACTGAATGGTTTTTGCCTATTCATGGTCACCCCATAGATAAAGGAAGAAAGCACAAATAGTATCTGCATGTTCCAACTGAACACAATTGAAGACTGGGTACAAAAAAATCATGGAGAAGAAGCAGGCTTTCATCTGTCAGCTCTGGAGGGTTCCAGCTCTCCCCATTGGATTCGTACTACTAATATCAATCTCATGCCCTGGATGAGAGTCTTACTCAAATGAAAAAGCAGCAAGATCAGTCAGCGCTCTGAAAGGGACCATCGATGCAAAGCTGTCAATGGAAACGTGAGATGGAGTAGCCCAGCCACAGCCAGGGCGGAGCCCCACCAGAGCCCTGGCAGAGCACAGAGAAGCCTCAGTATTTCGTCAGCCGGGAAGAAGGAGTTTGTATCAGCAAGCAGCAGCAGACCACCCTGGATGCTCGCCTCTTCCTGGGACCTAGACCGTTCATTTCGTATTGAAGCCAAACTGGCTGTGGCTTTTTGCTGCTCCAAGGGAATTGTAGCTCAGCGGTGAACTGTGCTGCCTGGTGTGATTGGCCCAACTTGATCGTGGCAGGTGGTAGAGAAGTGCCAAAGAGGTGATGGGGGTTCGTTGCTGAAGGCTGCTCTCCTGGAGAGTCCGCAGCTAAATATTAATGAACTGCCCTGATTCCTGGAGAGCATATAAGGGCCTAGTTTCAGATGGCTGCTGAGGTGATTGGCTCTGTTTCCTGAAACAGGGATCCCAGATGGAAGCTGAAGAGCTGCCAGGACAACCGCCTGGCACAACAGTGGCTTATGTGACTGGGTGTTCATGAGTCAATTGTTGCCAAGTGTCCCATCCCCCCAGCCCCATAAGAACTCCTGGGAGCATCATCATCCAGGGCAGGAAAACAGCTGTGGCCACATCAGATCATGCAGAAGTGGTGTGCAGGAAGGGCACTGAAACTCTGCCAGCTTGTCCAGGGAGTGGCATACCACATGGGGAGAAAGCCACAGCCTCACTGGACGTCTACACCCACCATGACGAGGCACTGTCTCGAGAGTGCTCCAGTGGGGTCCCTGCTGCCAAACCCAGGTGCCACTGCTGGCTGTGCCCGCTCTCAGAGGTCAGACCCAGGTGGAAGAGCACATCTGTGGGAGCTGAGCCCAGGAACTCCTCCACTTTTGCCAGTGCTGCCGGGAGGTGAGTAGTTATACACTATATAACAAGTGTATAGCTATACACTTATCTATATATCTGACCACTTATGCTATATAAATTAGTGGGTTTTACTTCCATGCTCAGTGTTCACACAGCTCAGATCTTGGTGGTGCTAAATTCAGGTTCTTTCTCAGTAGCTGTTCAGTGTATTGGAAAGTTGGCATGGGCTGATCCATGTTTGTGCTGGATAATATAAGTTCCTGGGCTGTTGAGAGTTTTCAGCTTATTTTCTTCCTTTAGTTCTCCCCCTATCTGAACAGAAGGCTAAATAATTTAAAGACCTTTGATTTCACAAGGCTGTTGTATCCCTAAAGAGAGCCGCAGCCACTAGGAGAGAGAAAAACAAGGGATAGACAGGTCAAAGAAGGCCCCTTTGTTTCTCGCAGGTTGTTTGAGAGATATGAGTGCTGTTCTTCTTTCTGCTAGAAAACTTGATGCTTTTGACTTGAAACAGACTAAACTTCCAAATCCACCTTGAGCGATGCCAAGGTCGAGTTGGAGGATCAACCCCACCACAGCCCAAACTCTTACTATTCTATGAATACCTCAACTTTCAGAAGGAAACTTGTCAAACCCACAGTGGGTCGCATTTCATAAAGGTCAAAAATTAACACTACACTGCTGTGGTTAAATCAAGCAGTGAGGGTAGGAAAGGTATTATGAAAGTGTTTTTCCTAATTTCAGGGGTTGACACAACAAGAGGGAAGAACATGTACATGAGAACCTTGTCTGTGGGAGGAAGAAGGTCTCTCTCCATGACTAATGCTTAATTTGGGGTTTACTGGGGGAGAAAGAGTGTTGATGGGGAAACTCATAGAGTGCTTTTCTACTTACTTTATTAGAAAGGTTATTGATTAGTACATATCAGAGTTTAGGGGTTCCTAATGTTTGGTCTTTTTGGCTTAACACTCATGAAATTAAAAAATGTTCAACACCCAAAACCCAAACAGAAATCAGAAAAGAAACAATTGACAAATTGAATTTGAAATAAAGAAATTAAAATGTTTGGTTGTTTCCTTACTTCCAGATGACTCAACCACAATTAAGATGAAGGAACACTCGATGAGAAAATCCATCACCTGCAGACAAGGGAGAGTCTTATGTCAAGGCTTGAATTTTTGGGCTACACAGACTTAAAGATGGAATAGGGAAATGAATGAGCTTACTACGCCTTTGTCATAAACCATAGTCACTGCTACATTCCAGATGACACCCCTGTCCTGTTTTTTTAACAATTTGTTTTCTTCTTTTTTCTAATTAATTTATGTAATTGTGTTTTGAATAATGAATGCAAGAGGGTTTGGTCAGTTTTATGTTTTATAATGTGTTGTTGTATAATGTTTTATTTTTATTATATGGTTTACAAGATTTTTTGTCTTATTAACGTTTCCATAATGTGTTTTTTGTTATTAAACCCAAATTGGTTTGCTTCTTCATGTTCCAAATGCAAGCATTGATTTGAAGACAACCGGCACATCCACTTTCCTTCCCATTGGAAAGAACCCAGCCCCTTGCTTGGTGGGTGGGGAAGGTGAGGTAGATCCTATGCCTCACCTTTGAGATTTTACATTTATTCCTAAGAATTCCAAAACATAAGCTTGAATAACTGCAAACCTTCAAGCCTGGGACTGACCCAGATTTAACTTGCTGTTTCATGAAGCTCCTTTGCTTTCCATCCAAATGCAAACATTTCCTTCATTTGCTATTTTCAAATCCTTCATGCTGTGGGTTCCCTGGGGGTGGACGCGGGTGTTGCCTAGTTTTATTTTATACACCCTGTGCTGCCCTTGTATTCGCTGTGGTGTTGCAGCCCCTGCTTCTTCTCGGGGCTCCCCGCACTCCGAGAATCTCGGAGTGAGCAGCATGGCCACTCAAGGTTTTCAGTTCTCTAAAGAAAGCCAGTAAAACCAAATTATTGAGGCGCCCAGATCCAGTGCACTATCCATGTCCCCTGCCTGTAAACTTATTGGAAATGCGAGAACTGTCCTAATTATTGGTTTATGTAACTTTTTCATTAGTTGTTTTAATAACCATAAGTAGTATTCTTAGTCTTTAGCAACTAATTTTCCATTTAGCCTCATGTAGGCGAAGTTTTCTTACAACTGGTTGTAGAGTTGAGTATTAGATCCCCAAAAACTTTAATTATGATGAACTATCCCTAATAAGCTTCAATGAACAAAGCCCTGGGCAGTTAAAGGCTGGACTCCTGGAATCCCAGAATTTGGTAGCCCTCCAAGGACACTATTTGAAGTAACCAGAAGATAAAGAAGAGACTAACAAAAAGATTTCAACTGTTTCTGGAGTCTCCCTGTCTGGGAAAAAGGAGATAAAACCTAAACAAGATGTGGACCTTATGAAATAAAAGTGAGAAAAATCAATAACTACTAAAAAAGAAAAAATAATAATTGATGCCAAAAATTATGTCATCTAGAAGAACCAATAAACATGGACTTCTTTGCTAAAATATATACCAAGTGAAAAAGTTTGAAAGTCATAGGCATCCTGGGTGGAGCACCCTGGCCTGGAGTAAAGGAATACTTACTTGCTGAAAACTACAAAAACAGTGTAGAAGACTTTCAATCATCCGGAGGTTTTTGGCAACATAGTGGCAAGTCTTATGAGAATCAGCTGGCAGCAAAACTCCAGAAACAGTCAGGAGTAAGAACAGGATGACTGTAGGAACAGGACAACATGGCATTCAGCGAGGAATGATGGCAAAAGTGATCAACATCCACAATGCACACACCAACCAACTGTCTGACTCTCCTCCTCCTGGGGGTCCTCCGTGGTGTTTAATCTCCCAAACTGCATCTTTTTACACCAAGAAGGTTAAAAACGGGATTTCAAGAGCACATACACCCATACTGACCCTGAGAAACAGAAAGAATCATCCTATTCCATGCAAAGGTCAAAATGCAGAGCCAGGCTTGGCATAGCTGACACAAAAGCTGGCTGGTGACTCGTTGTGCTCGGCCCCCTCCTGTGGAAAGGAACCAAAACACCAGTGACCTTGGATGGTGTATTTAGGTTTGTTTTGGCTTTTTGGTGTTTGTCTTCCCATAGGAAAGAGGATCTGGGGTTCCAGTTTCGCAGCCATTCAAGACTGGAGTGTGAAATAATAACTACGCAATACACTATTTCCATCACTTGCACCTGCAGGTGATTGTTGGGCTCAGAACGGCAGGCTCAGCTCAGTAATTTGAGAGCCCCTGCTATTAAGGCAGCCACTGCAATGAAGAATTCGCGGCACCTTCACCAGCATCCATCCTGTGGCTGGCCTCTGCGAGAACTGTAGATGAACAGTCCAAGTATTAATTGTTTTTGAAGGAATCATTTTCTTTCACGATTGGTCATTAGGTCACTCACCTCATAAACACTGCACTCCGCCATAAAAAAACCAAAGGGAATAGAGAACATTCTACTAAGGTACAGAAAGCACAGGGTTAAATGTCTTATAAAGGAAAGGTAAATATGGAACTCTAGGCTTGGGTGTTTTCGGTTTTTTTGTTATTTTATGGGGTTGGCTTGTTGGTTCTGTTTTTAATTAACCTGGGGCTCCCCCCTTCTCATTGTAAAAATAAAAAGAATAGACAAAGATCTGGGCCCTTCATTTTTTCATCATCATCATCATCACCAGCTTCTATTTGTAACAGATTCTGGACAGTAAGGAATATGACACAGATTTGTGTGTGGTCAAGTTTAACATTAAAGAACAGTAACCAGATTAAAGATGGATTTGATATGCTCCTGTGGTTAAGAAAGTACCCACACAAATTATTTTCTGCGCCACATAGATTAACAGCGTTCTCAGTTGTCTAGACCATTTCAATTTTGGTCCACACTGCTCCAGCTAACAATATTAAAATTTCAGTAAAGGATTAACAGTACTTCACATTTCAGGGTCTAACAAATGGACCACAGAAGAATTAAAGCACCACAAATCTATGCAACTGCGAGCCACCAAGGTTGAGTGGATATCGTGACTGAAATGTGGGCAAGTGAGACATGTTGTGCTGGCAAGAAGGGCACACAGATGATACCTGAACTTCAAACAGAACCGCCTTCATCAGGCAAACAGAACAGCTGTTCTTTAAGTGGTAGCCAGCTTGAGGTTGGAAAAATTAGTGCCTTACAACCAAAAAACGCAGGTGTCCCCCAATGCTTCTCTTGGTAACCCCGCTGCTCACAACTCCTGTATCTACAATAGGCTAGTTCCTGCCTCTCTGAAGTCTAATAAACAGACACAGTTGTTTATACACCCAAATGTTAGAATTTCTCCTGCTATCTAGCTGGTTTGGAAGCAGTGCTCAAAACTGGGCTTCTTTCCTGACTGCTCCATCCACCTCTGCCACTCTTGTTTTGAATACAGCAGTGTTTCAGGAGGTCTGCTTATTCATTGAAGGATCTTTCCACTCACAGGAGCAGTCATCACTCTGGTCTAGGACCAACACCTGTGCTGCAGCCAGTGTAAAATCAACTAAACCTGACTCCAGGAGTCCGTGAACACCCACTCCTATGCACCGGCAGATGACAGTCCAGGTACTCTTCTTTTTAAGGATGAGAGAAAGCAAAAAAAAAAAATAAAAAAAAGAAAAAAAGTGTGGGGGAGTGAAACTTCTTCAAATAACTTGGTTGTAAGACCAACAACCAGTGAACCTTTGGGCCAGAACTGGCCTTTAAAAGAGAAAGCTGATTTGTTAAATTATCCAACAAAATTAGCATGTAACAGCTGAAGCCAGGACAGTCTACTGGTTAATTCTTTGTTGTCTTGGAATTTGGATGTTTTCTTTCAATATCTGACCGTTTCACATATTCCGTATTGTTTTTATTTTTAAAAAAAAAAAAAAAAAAAAAAAAAACACAAATAAAACCCTGCTATCATTTCACAAGGAAACCAGTCCTTCCTGAAGGACTTGTAAATGAATTTCAGTTACAGAACAAATAATGAAAATATATCGCATCCCAAGTGAAAACTGTAAAGCAATAAAGCGTCTATCCCTTTCGACAATGGAGTCCCAGGAGTAAGAAAGTCTGCAAAAGGGATAAAAAACTTTAAAGAAAGAAATAAAGGATTAAGGTTTCTTGATCAAAATTATTTCCTATTAATTTTAAACGTGGCTTTGACTAAGCGCAGAGGAGTGTACTGCAGCAGTATTTCTGAAAATCACTCTGATTTCACAAACTCAAAGCTAAGATTAATAAAATACATGTTATCCAGGACAAAAAAGCAAACAAAACAAAACCCACGTTTTTCTCAGACCGAACAGCAGACATCAGGAACAACCATCAACCAGGGATAAATTATGCCATTAACTTGCAAAAGCTATTTTTATTTTAGAAGAAGGTATAAAAAACCTATCCTATATGCTCGCAAGAAACAGGATGCACTCTTAGTAGAAAATGTATGTTGATTTTAATTAGAGGGTTGACTTTAGTACTTGACAAATACTAAAGCTTCAAATGAGGGAGATAACACAGCCCATCATTTCCACACAACAGCAGTCAGCTGGATTAGGTTTTCTTGAACAATACTAGTGTTGCACCTGATCTTTGAGGTAGCTAAAAGCTCTATTTGCAAGCAACAATAGCCTGCCTGTGTTTGCAGCACTTGCTCAACGCTTGAGTGAATCTACGCTTCACATACCTGCAGACCTCTTTGGTGAAACGGCTGGCTGTCCAAGGGGCTTCAGCAGTCAAAACGTTGCTGTACATCGGTGCCCAGCAGTTCTAGGGCAATGTTTTCACTGCAGCGGCTGTGTTTCCTGAATTCCCGACCTTGCATCCTGGCAAATTGCTTCAGATATAATTTTTCTTGACACGAAGGAATGCGAGCCAACAGTAGCCGGCCATTTCTGCTCCGGCGCGCAAACTCTCCACCAGTTTGTGACCCTGTACCCGCTGCACTCCTCTCACTACCCACCCCCGAGAGAGACCAGACCACAGCAGCTACAGCGGCGCCGGTTGTGTAGGAAAACCAAGAAACGAAGGTATCAGCCCGCAAAAACAGCCAGCTCCTGGCGAAAATGTAAGCATCAGATCTAGCAAGCTCTCACATCGAAATCATTTTGTATCTTTGCCCTGCGATGGCTGTACACCTGCAACGGAAGGTTCCCTGACGGCGACACACTGTCACGGATACACACACCCACTTGCTCCTCCCTGAGGATGGAGAGCAGGACTCTAGCACTGAACAGCACGACTTCCGCCCTTTTCCCAAGCGGCTTTAGGAACGACTGCATTAAAAAAAAAAAAAAAGGAACCAACACCTTAGATATCGCGGTCCTTAAGAGTGCAGACCTCCACTTGCCTGCAGCTTCCAGCTTCACCAACACCTAGGGCTGTCCTAGCTACCTTCTCTGCCATCACCTTTAGTGTTGGGAACTCGAAAGACCTGTTTCCAAGGACCCAACCACGGAAAAGCAAGCCAGGACTTTTTAGTTCCCATTAGAGAAAGAAACTGTCCTCTGCATGAACGACTTACAATTAAAGAGAGCAAGAATGAGTCTCACTGTGACACCCGAAATGCAGAGTACTAATAATACTCTGCAAAACTTAGCTCATGAAAATAAAAACAGCTGCCCCCAAACTGGTAGTATCTGTTTCTACAGCGACTTGCCAAGCCGGAGGACAAACCAAGCAAGCTGTGACAAACTGTGGGCTAATACCTGTCCTCTGGTAAAATATGGTTAATCCCCTCCTACTAAAAAAAAACCCAAAAACAATTTCAACACATTACTATAACCCAAGTTTTAAAAAACATGATCAAGAAGTACGTCTTTTATGATGTTGAAGTACAATGAGGCTTGTCGGGCAGGCCGGCTATAGATGCAAAAAAGGGAGTCAGAGCTTCAGACAGTCAGGAGGGAAATTCAAACACTGAAGTGCAAAAGTAACCTGAAACCATTCCTCTTGTGAAATACTAGCGGAATAATTCTGTTTCTCTTGCTGTCCCCTCGAAATGTCACTGAAAATGTGGCTTTTCTTTGTTGGCTTGTTTCAGACTTACTAAGATGAGAAGCATTGCCTGATTGCTTAGTTAGAAGTCATTAGTAACCAAAGTTATGTTCATTTTGGTTCCCTTCCACGTCCTTGGCTCTTCTCATGTTCAATTGGCATACAGGGCTTACTGTTGTGTGTTGTACTTTTGGGTCCTTTCAGAAATAGTGTTGTTTCATGAAGTGTCCAGAAGATTCAGACTGCCATAGCGCATAAATTTGCAGAGCAAATCAGGAGCGCGGCTCCGATGATGTCACTAGAACGCCGGCGCCGTGCTCCAGGTAACGGAATAGGAACTTGGTGTGCGCTGGAGCCCTGACTGGTCCAGGAGCGGGACTCCTGCCGTGCGTGGTGCAAGACGCGTCTCTTGATTCTCAAGCTGACAAAGAGCCCGCCTGTACTGACGTCCCATATTTTTCCCTTTCCGGGTGCAACTCTGGCCGAAAGTGCTGTGGCAGTGGGACCGAAATGTTAATGCGAATCTTTGCTGCAGCTGGCAAATGTTTTCCACGGGGCTGTTCTACTCTATCTTGCCCAGACACAAGTCCCTGGCTGTGACTCCACCAGACAAGGAATAGAGGTTTTTGCCTAGGGCTTCTGATCGGCTTTTGTAATCAACGTGTTGTTCATCTACCCCAAGTAACTGAGTGAGTGTTGAAATGAAAAGGCCATTAAGACACTTAGGACTTGGGTAGAAAGCTCATGTCAACAGCTTCAGCCACAAAGGGAGCCTGTACTCTCTCTTAGGATGTGGCAGCTTTCGTGATTGAAACCTGGCAGGGTTCTTGTCCTTGCACGGGTTGGCCTGGCAAGAGGGTCTGGTAATTTCCTCAGCTGCTTGTTCAACAAGACAAAACTTCCAAAATGCAAGTGGCTGAGCTTCTGAGAAGTCTCATCTAAAACTCTGCAGTTGTCCTCCAGAAACTGAGGGAAAGGCAACTTATTTTCTAAATTCGGTAATTAAAAGATTTGATGCTCTGCCTTTAGAATGACTGGAGAAAAAGATAGCCTAGTCTATTGCGCTTTTCTTGCTTGCAATGTAAAAAATTGTTGCTACATGAGAGGAACATCCTGGAAGAAAAAATGCTCTATTAATTTGGGTCGACATGACTCTTTTCTTTAGATCTTCACAAAAGACAGTTTTCTAACAACATCTGTTTTAATTTTTCCGTTGGCCCATTACAGGTGAACTTGCCATCGAGATACAGAAAAGCCCATCGCTTCGGGAGGCAAAGAAAGCGGTTGATGTCCAAGCATTTTGGGTTTGTGGAGCGAAGCCATGAACTTTGCCTGCTGCAATAGAGCGCCTTGTACCCCCCCTTGGGAAAGAAAAAGTTTCCTTACCAGTAGTCTTTACATCTGCAAAAAAAAAAAGGAGGCTCTGGCTGGTTTGTATTTTTCTCTTAAAGAGCTTTTTAAATAGACAAAACCCTGGTTTTGCAGACAGAAAGTTGCTTCTGTTTTTGTTTTTAGAGCCATGGTGGAATACAGGGTCACAACAATATGCAGCATTGTCTAATTTGCCCTCTTCTAATTTAGTTTTATCAACTGCAGAAATCCCATTCTATCCAAGTTGATGATTTCTCCCCTTAGTATAGCTGGATTAGATTTATGCACATTAAAAGATTGTAAATAAGTTGTGACACACTGTCGCTCACCAACTGCAGTCTTATCCGCAAGCAAAACACCAGAATCAGAAGATGGCTTGGCTCCCTCCTGATTCTAGAGAATATGAGGAGGAGAAGACAACCAAGCTCCACCAGGTTTCTGAAACCCAGAACTGGGAGCGTCCAGAATCATAAGGGCCACGCTGGCAGACATTGTGTTTGGTGTAATTCAGAGTTGTCTGTTTTTGGATCAGCAGCACTGGTCATTCAAGCTGAAAATTCGAGGCATACTGTGACAAAGAGCTTCCCCCACTCCCACCCACTGGCACCTGGAAAATCATCTCTGAACTTTCAAGTTAAATAATCATCATTTTTCCTGTCATTCTGATAGGCCTATGATTTATCTTACCATTGGATAAGAGCGTAAATAGCATTGTGTCTTTTAAATGTACTCGGGGTAGTAAGTGAGCCCCTGTTGTATCTGTGCAAGCCTTGTATCGGGCATCAGTGGAGCCTATGGTCCATAGGCCAGTTTCCAGAAACTGTCCTGTGAGGTTCCCTGCCCCTTTCCTTGGACTATCAAGTACTAAATTAACAGATTAGACTGCACCTGTACCTTTACGTGACAAAAATTTGATGAAAGGAGTCCTGTGACAGGTCCTGCCATGTCTAGAGAGGGTTGGCCTCTGAAGGGCTGGAACATGGTTCCTAATGACACTTCCTAAAGCCTGAAGTCTAAAGGAAAGCATCTCTGCGAGGTAGGCACCTTTCTGACACACAAACTGATTTCTTGTCACAGAACTATGCTTCCTCGGGAACAGCAGATAGATGCTTTTACAGTAGCCTCTGAAGCAGGCATGCCACACCGAAAATCCAGCCGTTGGAGTAAGCAACATCTTCCAGAGCAAAAGAAGATAAGGAGGAGATCAGGCATACGAAGTAGTCTGCTGAACTTCTTGTGGAAGACTGTGTTAATGTTCAGAGACAACAAACACTCGCCTGGTATGTGTTCTTTCCCTCCTTGTCTGTCTCCCTGAACTTTCTGCCTTTCCTTGTTTCCTCCAAGTATGACTTCAAAGGCTGTATGAAAACCAGTCATTGTGCAGGTCACCTGTGCTATGGGCTGCCTGTCTTGTTGTTGTTGCTCTCGTTTCTGTTTACCGCAAATGACGTACAGCTCCCAGCCCCCCAGAAGCGGGGCTGCATTTTTCACCGGCTGGATATTGGTTTCTTCCATTTTGAAGTGATCTTTCATTGTGGTTCCTTTCAGGGAGTGGTGGAGTTGTGGAGACCCCTGTGCAAATATGTTGGACTGGAAAAATTGCCAAACCGGTAAGCCGATCCCAGTCCTTCTCCAGAACAACAGGCCAGGTATTTTTACTGGTGTACGATCAAGTGTGTATTCAGCAAAGCTCCAAATGTGTTCAGACACGGGGTTTAAATCCTTCGGTCTCTCAGTACTGATACAGAATTTGAACTGTGATTAGAAGGTGCATCACAGCTTCATATGTAAGGGTGTCTGGCCTTCCCAAGGAGCAGGACCCTGGACGAGCTCATGTCTCGCTAGTTCCTGGCACCTCGTGACCTAGTGCTCAAGAAATCATTTCTTTTCTCTAATATAGGGCCGATATACGATCAAATATAGATCTGAGAACAGAGCTGTATGAGTTCGTGAGGACTCAGAAAGCAGACGTGGACAAACAAAAGATATGACTTTTCCAGTTGTTTGTAGAGACAGTGACCAGGCCCCACCCAGGCCCCTCATAGTGTTGGAAACGAATATAAATCCAATGGGTGCTTCTTCGGAGATTTGTACAAACCGTCTGTTGTCAAACTACATTTCTTTTGGACACTCCTGCTGAGGGCCTGGTGGGCTGCTGTGGCGCTTGGAGGATGATGAGGTGATGCCCAGGTGTTTTAAAAGATTCCAGGCAGCAGAGCGCTCCTGTCTGGGCTGACTTTCACGTGTAGGAACTCAATGGCTTTCTCCTTTCGTGCTGCTGTGTTGTTCCAGGGTTTTGTAACGGTCTATACTGCGACTGATACTGCCACAGTGAGGAAAGGTGAAGTTCAATCATCCAATTTTGCAGACTCTGAGGCCTTTCCCTGGTGTGAGAGGTGGATGAGCTTTGGTTTCCAGGTGATCTTCCTTAAAGGCTGTTCCTACAAATCAAAGACTAGTATTATCCTAGCCCATCTCTTTTGGACAGTCTCTTGCTACAGCTAAACGTGAAAGCGCTTATCGGTTCTGACTGCAAATACACATGAGTCTTCCGGGTAGCTTCGAATCCACTTGAGTACCATGCTTGGAAGTGGCTGTAGAGAGAAAGTTCTACAAGGAACGCAGGGCAATATCCATAAAATTCCAAATGCGGAGTTATTTCTTTTTAAGGCAGGAAACAGCTGCAAATCTATACTGTTCAAGGATGTTCTTTAGAGTTTGCAAAAGCAAAGTCTAACAATTAAGAAGTGGGAAGATGTCGTTTTTTGCAGGGTAACATTAACATCCTTTTAGTGAATGGCATTTTATCTTGTAATGCCTGTCCTGTTTCCTTGTTTTGCCATCAAGGAGACAACAGTTGGCAGTTGAAAAAATGATCAACTCCTTAACTTCCTAAAGGGTTCCCAGATCTATGTGTTATTTCACAGGAACAAAACCTGCTTTGTGCTTGCAGAATCGTGTATGAATGTAATAGTGCTGATAAACTAAGCCAGTGGACAAGAATTTAGGCACAGAGTGTTGTTAGAGTTCGAGGCTGATATGTTATAAAAGACTCTGTTGGTAGCAAACTGAGACAAGACAAATGTCAGGCGATTCTAACTAGTAGCTGAGCCAGCAGAGACATGGGCTGTTAGTCCATGTCAATGACGGAACTCTGATGTGTAATCACAGGCAGTTTGGTATAGCCCCTTTTTGTTTTTTTGGTGCGCTGTTCCTCCAGAAACACTCACGTCCATGTTCTATCGGATCGTGGTGCAACAGACTTCTCAGGTTAATGGTTTTCAATGTGCATTTTAGTGGCCATAAAAAAAGTGAGCGCCTAAAACAGCCCCAAAAGAATAATTGTCAATTGAACTCCTCTATGGAAGGGACAAGAACCCTAAGTATTATTAACTAATTTAACAGGTAAGTAGATCTTGTACTAGCATGTGAAACATTCATTTATGACTCGCAAGACAAAGTTAAAAAAAACCACTTACAGTACTGCTGAGAATTGAGTTTTGTTTTTTTTTATTTAACTATTTCTATACAGTAGATGGGACAGGAGAGGTGCATTTTGTTTGCATTAATCAGTATTCCTGGCATGCATTGTTGGAAAAGACCTCTTTTGAAAAACTGGGGTAGCCCTGTCTGACTAAAACAACAGCCCCTAAGTTCACTACCGTCATGGTTTTTGTTGGGGGTTGGTCAGTTTTTGTCTTTTTATTAAGTTAACGTATTTTTCTGGTTTTATGATAAGTGCTGATAAATCAGCAAGAAATTATGTCCCTGGCATTTTTCCACTACTTGCCATCTAAGAACATTCAGTTTTTCATGATGGCCTTCCAGTTAGACTGCATAGACTACCATGTGTGCATAACCTAGGAGGAATGCCTCTACCTTATTCTGCATTAAGGTAACAAGAGCCCTGGAATTAGACAACCTGTATGTGTATGGTAAGGTAATTTATGATGCACTTTCATCTCCATGCCATCGTTTCCTTCTTTCAGCTACCTTGTTGGGGATAAACTCTGATAATTATGGAATACATGGACGGAGGTCTTTAAGCATTGTCATTAAAGAAGTCGTATGGCTGAGGAGAGATAGTCAGCTATCTGCCGAGAGGGAAGGGATGCCATTGGAGCTTCTGAATGTTTGTGCAGACTGGTGCTCTCTTAGACAGCCTGGTAAGAACTAGGAGTGATTTTCATGTTCAGAGACTTTGTGTTCTGTATTCTTTGATGACATGGAGAATCAAGAAGTCTTAGGTGGAGGGCCCACCAGTACTACGGTTGTGGTACTCTCTTTTTTAAATAGTTTTTTACTTTTCTCAACGTTGCCTCTGTGTTTTCCTGGAGCCTGCGGTATTGCATTCCTTTCCTATAAAGCAACATGCTGGTAAGCTAATTTTAAACTAATGGCAAATGATTGTCGTCACCTAGGATGGAGAGAGGCCCATGCCCTGCAGCTGAAGTCATTCTGTCGGTGTTGGCAGGGACAGTCTGTAACAACATTTGCCATGTCCCTCTTCGAGAGGTAATATGTCTTCATCTAGAAAATACTGCTCTACTACTGATGAAGCAGCAGACTCTTTCCCTCTTGACAAACACGTGTTCTGCCACTGCTCACTCTTTCAGCTAGAACTGAGGTCCTTTTAGGAGCCATTTTCCTTGCTTGGTGGAGAAAGCAGGTAACTTAATTTTTTACCCTCCTGTTTGTTTTTTATCTAT
>JAVUNC010000126.1:0-30573 GCA_032173965.1 Sitta carolinensis
TCCTTCCTCCTGACATGACAAGCAAATCCTGGACAGAGATCTTATTTCACAAGCCTGCAGTAGAAAAGAGAGCTGGGGTTTCCACTAATTACAGAGAACATCCAAAAATGCTGGAATCTGCCTTGGGAAGGGGTGGCATGGCTCCCATCAGCGCCTCGCTGCCCCGGTCTGCAACCTCAGCTTGCCAGACCAGTGGAAACCAGCACAAGCTCACTTGTGCTCCTCTCCAGAGACACAAAGAGCTGCAGGAACCTGCTCTTGCCTTCAGCAAGGAGGCAAAAAACGTTGCCTTATAAACAACCTTTCAGCTCACAAGGAAAAATCACTGCTGCTATGACTGTAATTCCTGCAAGTTTTACAAAGGGTCACCTCCTAAAAATGACTGGACTGATTTAAAACTGGGCAATGCCAGATGTTAGGATGTGAGGACAACAGGCAAGGAAACAGAAATTGCATCAGCCTCTTACCTGGACTCTGAGCCAGGCAAATTGGTTGGCAGCAAGTTCCAAAGCCACGTTCAGGACACGGTGCTGCAGAAGACGAGGGGACTCCTCCCTTTGCAGTGACTCTCCTGAGGTGGGAAAGCAAGAAACCAACTTCAGTTTGCTCCATCCTCCTGAGATCTCAGAACACTCACGTTCGAGGCGTTCAAACACGACTGCCAGACCAGCTGGCAATCCACAGATCTTCTTTTACCATGGCATCCCCGGACACGCTGCCACTGAGGCTGCCCAACCCGAGGTGGGAATCCAGCCCCAGAGGGAGATTCCATCACCTGAGCCCAGCAGAAAAACATTGCTCCTGCCTGGGAAGAGAAAATCTCTTTCCTCACTCTCAGCAACCCTGAAAAGCTGGGACCTACAGGCAGGACAAAGAATGGATAAACCAGAGAGCAAAACACAGAATTGAAGTCACCAGAAAATCCCAGTGCTCGTACCCTGACAATATTTGCTCCAGACCATGGAACTTGACACTCCTGTCTTTACCTGCATCCTCTCTGACAGTGGGCTCAGGACCTTCTCTCTCTCAGGCCTGGCATTTGCCTTTCCCAGCTTGGGAGGCCTGGCTGGAGAACTTGCCATTGAAGGCTGAGCCACAGCAGCCACGGAGAACCTCAGCCTTCTCCAGGGCCAGGGCACTCAGGGTGCCTGTTTCCTCCTGGAGAGGGCCCTCGGCAGCCCTGGGCTTTCTTTTGCTGGCAATGGACCTATGGGAGCTCTCCCACTGTCTCTGACAACCCTGGCCACACTCAGTTCTAACTGAGCCTCAGCTTTCCCAACCCTAGCCCACGCTTCCCAGACAACCTCCCTATATTCCTCCCAGGCCACCTGTCCTCGCTTCTGCCTCCTGAAAGCTTCTGTTATTTTCCTGTCATTTTGCTCATAAGCCCATATCCAGCCAGGGAAGCCTCCTGGCATGTTGGGACAATTTCTTCCTCCTCAGAACTCACACCTTGGAGGACGTGCTCCTTGGATACCAGCCACCATTTCTAAGGCCTCTCTGCCCTCCAGGGCTCTCTCCTGCTGCACTCTACCAAGGCCAAATCCCTATTAGGAGATTTTGCAGAGCACACTGGCAGACTGGCAGGTGCTGCTCTTCACCCCTACCCTCAACTTTCTGTCAACTATCCTGTTCAAAAAACTCTTTATTGCTGCAGCTAGTAAGAGGTGGAAAATAACTTAGTGACAGTGGATTGCTAACCAAGGGCTAGAGAAAACCTCAGTAAGAGGTGAAGGTGAGCCTTCCTCAGAAAGATTAGAAGTCAAAGCCCACGAAGACCAAACACCTCCAAGAATATGACACACAGAGAGGAAGACTGCAGTGAAACATAGTGCTGACAGCTGGCTGTGGCACAGCAGCTGTGGAATTTAGCAGTGCCAGAGCACTGCAGCAACAGCAACTACAAATGCCAACACAGTGAAGAAACGAAAATGGGCTACTTTTAGAAAACAGCTCTTTATCTCCACAGAAAAGCAAACATGCCCTCTGCTGTGGCCCTTGCAAACAGCCAGAGAAAACAGTGCAGGAAATACAAATACCCCACACATACCTTTCAGCAGCTTGCTAAAATCCAAGCTGCTCCATGCTGCCAAGTGGGGCATAACCTAATGATAAAGACATCTGACCTGGAGCAGTCCAGCTTTCAGAAGCCACGTCTCGGCGTCATCTGAATCTAAACAAATTGTTCCCACAATTAGTTTCTTCTCCTCCATAGCAGGAGTGCACCTGTTGCTCCTCCCTTACCCACACGAGAATTACCAACTCCATTGCCAGCAGACTTGCCTAGGAAATGCCCTGCTGCCTTCCCAACGAGAACAACAAGAAAAACACCCACAGAACCTCCAGTTTCCATCCCCAGTGCCCCTGCAGGAATACTTTCAAACTCAATCCCTTTATTCACTGCTTAGATGGAGAGCTGCCGTTTCTAATTTGACTCAGAAGTGCTCACACAGCTACAACTCGACCTGAGCAGTGAACACTCACTCTAAGAATCACGCCAGGCCACAGCTGTTTAATGTAAGGCTGAACAACAGGATAAAGGGAAGGATCTGACCATGCTGCTCATTCCTAGCTTAAATTTTTGCAAGGTCTGGGGGGTTGGGGTGGGCCAAAAAGCAGGAGACCCTACAGTTTTTATTATTTTTTAGTTTAAAAACTTATTTCTTTTCCCTTTCCCCCCCCTTTTAAAATATTGAAAAATTTTATACTTTTTTTCATTTTAGATTTATTTTTTTTTATTTTGAACCTAGAAATTCTTTAAACTTACACAGCAGTAAAACCCCTACCTTTTTGGGGGAAACTTTAGAACTCACGCATGAGTAAAGCGGTTGGGTAACAAAATAAAACCCCCCCAACAAAACAAAAAAAAAAACCAATTAAAAACACCCCCACAAAAAATACACCCCCCAAGCACTTGCTGATTTTATTCGGTTTATACCACATTCTCGCCCCATAAACACCCCATTTTGATGCTTCATTTATTGATGTAGCACACACTTGAATAGAAGGACAGGACACTCGACCCAAAGGCACAGAAACCAAACACGACCCAAGGACACGGGAACAGCAAAGCCCTGCTGAATTCATTCTCAGCGAAAACACCAACCCCCCAAAGGACGCCCCAGCGCCGCCTTTTTCCCTCCCTCGCCCCCTGTCCAACAACGACCCCCCGCCCCCCGGCAACAGCAGGATCTACTGCGCAAAAAAAGTTTTGCCTTACAGAGAATTTTGAGCCCGACCTTGCAAAAAAACCCCCCCCAACCCCAACGATTCCCCCCCAGAGCCTGGATCACTCCCCTTTGGAGCACGATCAACCAAACCCAGGAACAAAAAACACGTCCCCGTGCTGTCCCTTTGGGCAAGCCCAGAAAGCACAGGGGGTTTTATCACCAGGAAAAGGGCACAGCCAGGCACGAGGGGCTGCAAAGCGGGGCAGGCAGCAGAGAAAAACGCTTTGTTTTCCCCACACACAAAAAAAATTGCAATCCCATTTCCAGCAGCCACAATCCCGGCCCCCCTGACACAGCCTTCTCAGGCAAACCCCCCTTAAGGGGACCCTTCCAGGCACAGCAAGAAACTCCTGGCGGGGAGCCACCCGGGCTCGCGCTGCACCCCCCAGCACGCCCCCCCGGGCGTTTTTCAGCTCTCTCACCCGGGCAATGTCCCACAAGCCCAGGGGGGCCCGGGGCCCGCCCCCGGGGCCCTTTCTCCTGCGGGCAGCGGGCTTTGCCTGGCTCATGCCCAGCAGCCACGGCCACTCACTCTGCTCCCTCATCTCGCAGCTCTGCCATCGATCCACCTCAAAAAACCGGGAAAAGGGCACGGGGGCACACGCACAATGGCGCACACAAAGAGCACTGCGGCCCTTACAAAGGAAATAAGATAAAAAAAATTTTTTGCTTTTTATTGTTTCCCCTCTACCTGATTCACTTTTTAATTAGGTCATATTATTATCCCTATAAATGACTGGCCTTAAAACAAAACCCCAACAGGCATTTCAAAGTACCTTTAATTCCACACTGTGCCAAGACTGCTTGTCAAAAACAACAAAAAAGGAGAGCAAACTGAATATAGGCCAGGCAACATCTATCTTCCCGGGAAACAAAAAAATTTAAAATAAAAATAAAAAATGTTGTTAGCCACAAATTGTACCCAAACTGCAGAATTGAACTGCAACTGCTTTTTTAAATGCCCAAAGGGAATGCCACAAAAGGTAAAGAAACAACTTCTATAAAACCGGTTTGAAAAAATTTGAAAAGCCACAAAAAAAAAATTACATTTGGGACCTTTGGCCGGGAAAAAAAAAAAACTTTTCCCAAATGGTATTCAGCTAAAAACCCCCTTCCCCCCTTGGAAAAAATTAAGTCTTTTTCACCCTAAAAAAAAAAATAAAAAAATTTTGGTGGGAAAAAAAAAGGCCTTGAAAAAAAAAACCCCCCCCCAGGGAAAACGGGGGGGGTTTTGCCCCAAAAAAAGGGGTGGGGAAAAAACCCAAGGCAAAAAAAAAAAAAAAGGAACCCCCGGGGGAAAACCCCCGGGGTGCTTTAAAAAAAAAAGGGGGTTTGGGGGGAAGGGGAAAGGACCCCCCCGGGGGAAAAGGGGGTGCTTTAAGGGGGGGAAAAACATGGACACTCAGCAGGGGGGAACACCCCCGGAACGACCCCACTGCCGAAGCGAAACGCAGCTCCTGCGGGGCAGCGCGTCGGCGCCGCCGTAGCTCCTTGTTCCGGCAAAGACCCAAGTTGCTGGGGGCCTCGTGCAAAAGGGCCCCTCCGGGCCCGGCCACCCGCCGACGCTCCACCCGCCGCGAACCCAGCGCCCCCCAAAGCCCCCCGCGCCGATGAAGCGCCCCCGCCGTGCGCAGACCCGAGCCCCCGCGCCGCCGCAGCCACGGCCCCCCCCCAGGGGGCTGCCCGCCAAAAAAGGGGACTAGACGCAAATCAGTGTGCATTCCCCGGGCAAAGGGGGCAGGGGAAAAATGAATGTCCTATCAGAGCGGGGAGGGGAAAGGGAGCGATGGGGAGCGAGGGGAGGGAATTTCCCTGCACAGCCCAAAGAAATTTTCCAAAAACGTTATTTTTTTGGGCAACTATCAAAATCAAACTGACTAAAGGGGCTCAAGGAAATATTAGAAGGGGAGGAAAGAACAAGAATTTACCGTTCAAAAACGGGGGCAACTCACTCAGTTTTTAAAAACTTGGGGAACACTTAGTAATGATACATCCAAGAAATTTGGGAGCAAGGGGGAAATTTGGGGAAGAAACCATTTTTACAACCATTAATTTTTAAAATTTTGGGGCAAAGGAATTGGATCCCCAAATTTTTTATATATGCCTAATTGTCCAATCCCTATTGGGGCGGGGTTTTTATTGCCCTTGCTGAATGCAAGAAAAAAATTGAAAAGGAAGAGTTAAAATAAAATACCTTAGTAAATAGCAAAAAATTCGTAGTAAAAAAAATTAGATCCACCCAATTCCGGAAGAAATCGAAAAAAACATTGTGCCTGGGTGGGGGAACTGAATCCCTGGCAAATCAAAGGCTGCCCACCCTTTGTAGTAGAACTGAAGGAAAAGCACCCCGTACGGTAAAAAAAATACCCAAATTAAACTAGAAGCTAAAAAGGGGTAGCACCTTTAAATCACTCATTTCTCACCCGGGGAATTTTTTCGGGAATGTAAATCAAAAAACAATACCCCTATATTTCCATTCAAAAACCCAAATGGTAAGACAGACAAATCGGGATTTGGGGGCCTTTAAAACATAGAAAGGATATACATCCGTATGGAAAAACCCAACTTTGCAAACATCTGTATGGGAAAGGGTTTTAAATGGTTTTAATGATTGATTTAAAAGATCCTTCTTCTGCACCCCTTGGCATTGGGAAAGCGAAAATACTTTGCTTTTGAGGGGGAAACCCGGTTTCGGGAAGGAAGCGCAACTTTTTACAGGGTTGCCGCAAGTTAAAGAATACCCCCACAATTTTGGGGAACCAATTGGCGAAAGAACGAGGAATGAAGATAGACCAGTAAAAGATTCCCCTTTTCTCTTACAAAATTTTTACGTAGTAGATGACTTTCTCCTAGCCACAAAAGAAGAAGTTGCCTAAAATTAACCATTGCTTTGTTGAACATGCGGGGAAAAACAGGGTATCGGGTCTCAAAAAAAAAACCCAAATTTGGGTAAAAGAAATTAATTTACCGGGATTGAAATTACCAAGGACAGAGAGGGTTGGTGTCAACAAATAAAGCAATTTGTGCTTTTCCCTTTACAAGGAATAAAAGAATTAAGAGCCTTTCGGGGAAGGGGGGCTGTGTCGCTTGTGGATATGAATTTTGGATTTTTAGCAAAACCATTATGAATTTTAAAAAACCAAATTGGAGTGGAATCGCAAGGGAAGAACCATTTCCAATTTGAAAAAGGCCTGAAAGAAGCCCCCCCGCACTGGGTTTTCATCCAGCGGGGTCACATATCAACACCTAAGAAAACTTTATTTAAAAAAAACAACTTAAAATCCACCCCAAAAAATTTTTTCGCCAAGCAAAGGGGGAGAACCCTCCCGGGCCGAAAAAAATTACAAGATCATCGCTAAAATGTTCCCCTAAAAACCGGGGCAAAATTTTCAAAATCCACTCTTTAAAAAAAACCCCGTACCCTACCAATCACTTTTCAATATTAACAAAAAACTCTAACCCCAAACTCTCACAAACAAATTTTTGCCCTGATCGGGGCCCTTTCCCCTCAAAACAGGAAAAAAATAAACATTTACATTCTAAATACTTTTGGTTAATCCTACCCAAAGGGGGCCCTTTAAAAACTTTTATTTTCCCAAAATAAAATAAAAACCGAAAAAATTTTAAACCGGTTAAACAACAAAACCCGCTAAATTTTTTTTTTCATTTTTTAAACCCTCAAAAGGGAAAAAAAAATTTTTTTAAAAACCGCCGGGGAATCACTGCTAGGTGGGACAAAAATATGGACTAAAAAGGACAAAACCCTTTTAAGGGAACCCACCCCCCAAAAAAATAAACCCCAAAAAACCACAATGAAAAAAATACAACCTTTTTTCTCAAAAATTTTAAGATGGAAAACCCTAGGGGAAGGGATTCCCACAAAAGGTTTAAAAAAATTTTAAAACAACAAACAAATGCCTTTGGGGAGAGGGTTTAAAATTTTTAAAAAAAAAAAATTTTTTCCCAACAATTTTTAAACCCTTTGCAAACTAATCCCTTCCCAACTTTTTAGAAAAATCCAATAAAAAAAAAAAATTCAAATTTAAAAAAAAAACATGGGGCCAAAAACCCGGACTTTTTCAAATTTTTTTTCTAATTAAACCCAACACAAGGGGAAATATCTTTTTTTATTTTGCACTTTTTTGGAAGGGGCCCCAATTTTCCCTTTTAAAAAAACCAACTAAAAATAGTTAAAAAACCTTCTAAAAATTTTCCAATTTTGGGGCCCTTTCATTAACAAAGAGGAAACCCACTTTTACAGGGAATTTTCAAAATTCCAATCCCAACATATCCATTTACAACCCCCCCAAAAAAAATAAAGCCAATAAAAAAAATCAACTTAAAACCCAAATTTAAAAAAAAATTTTTTAAAACAAAAAAAGGGGCCACAAAATTTTTCCTCGGGGTTAAGAGGTTAAATAAAACCCCAAAAAAATTATAAAAAGTACCCAAAAGGGACTACAAAAAGAAAAAAACACCTTAAAATTTTAATTTACAAAAGTTTTTTTCTGGAACCCCAAAAATAAAACATTTTAAAATTCCCCCCCAAAATTACTAAACAATGTTTAATTTAAATTTAAAAATCAAAATCATAAAAATAAAAAATTTTTTTTAAAAAATTTCCCTTTTAAATTTTTAAAACATACAATTTAATCCAAAACATTGGGGAAGGGAACCCCACAATACCACCTCTTTTTTAATTCCATTTTCCCAAAAATTCTCTAATTCCCCCCATTTGTCCATTCTGGAAAAATCAAAATTAAAACCCATTTTTAACCAAAGGGGGCATAACCGAAGAAAAAATGCATAACCCACTGGGGTAAAATTTGGGGGGTTTTTAATCCTTTTTCCACCTATTTCAACTTTTAAAAAAAAAAATCTTAAAAATTTTTAGGGGAAACCAAAAAGATTTGGGACACCACCAAAAAAGGGTTTTAAACTGAAATTTTCAAATTCAACAAAATCCAAAAAACCCCAAAAAAAACCCAACATTTTACGAAAAAAAAGGGGCTTGAAAATTTTTTAATACCAAAAATTTCCATTTTTTTTATCCATATTCCAAAAATTTTCATAAATAAAAAAAATACTCCAAATTTAACCCTTTTTAAAAAAAACAAAAAATTAAAAAACAAAAAAAATTTATAATTTTCTAAAATCAAACTTCGGGTTTTGGGTTATTTAAACAAAAAACAACAACTCTAACCCATATTTTTTTAAAAATTTTACATACAAACCCAAAACATCAAAAAAAAACCAATCCCCTATAAACGATTCCCCGGGGGGGGACAAACCCCCCCCCACTGCAGCAAAAAATTTTTTAAATCAAAACAACGTTTTTCCCAAAAAAAAATTTTTAATTTGAAAACCCTTTTCAAAAGTTAAAACTCAAAAAGGGGGAAAAATTTCAAAAAACAAAAAAAATTTTAAATTCGCTAAGGGGTTTGAATAAACCAGTCTTTCTTTAAAAAACCGTTTTAGGTTTTTTATTTTTAAACTGGAAAATAATAACTAACCACCTTAAATTTTAAACCCTTTAAAAATCAAAAACTTTTAATAAAACAACACCTTATCTAAAATGATTCGTTTTTTTAAAATTTTAAAAAAACAATGCACCTTTCAAAAAAATTTTTCCCCTTTAATAAAAAAACAAGTAAATAAACATGAAAAGGGATAAAAAAATAAATTTTAACCCCTTTTCTCTTTTTTGGGAAAAAATTCCCCTTTTCCCCACCCTAAAAAAAACCGGGAATAACCTTCGGTTTTTATGTGAATTTTTTTTTATCGGCCCAAAATTCAAATTTTTTTTATTTTTCTTATACTTTTGTTAAAAACTTTTGGGGTTTTTTGTTTTTTAAAAGTTTTTCCCTATGTTGGAAATTTTTTTTGTATTTTTATTTTTGGGTATATATTTTTTGGCGTTATATTTTTTTTTTTTTATTTTTTTTTTTTTAATAAATTTGGCCCCGTTGGTTTGTTTAAGTTTTTTTTTGTTTTTAGTTTTTTGTTGGGTTTATTTTTTTTTCTTTCTGTTGGTTTTTTAAAAATCTTTTCTTTTGTGGGGTTTTATCGGGCTTTTGGGGTTGGTTTTGGTTTTTTTGAGTTTTTTAATTGGTGTTTTTAAGGGGTTAAAGTTACTTTTTTTTATTTTAAGGTTTTTTTTTATCTTGGATTTTCCTAAAAAATTAGTGCTTTTTTGGGGTGTTTTTAAAAAACACAAAAATCACCACACAATATAAACCCCACACCACAACCCCAAAAACAAAACACAAATTTTTATACACATACAAAACACCCAAACACATTCCCCTTTTTTCCCCCCCCTTTTTTTTCCTTTTTTTTTCCCAATTTTTCCCCCCATTTTTTCCCCCCAATCCCCAAATGGGGGAAAATTTAAAAACCCGGGGGGCCCCAAACCCGGTGCCATCCAACCCGCACGCGGGGGTATTTTTTTTTTTTTAAAAAATTTTCATCACGGGGGGAAAAACCCAAAACAGAATTTTTTTTCCTCCTGGGGTTATTGACTCCAAAAAACACAAAACTGCATTTTTTTTCGGGGCAAGGGGTTTTTTGCCCTTCTCCCCATTTTCCCTACCAGCCCCCTCTTTCCCCACGCTCCCTTTCCCCGCCCTTTTCCCCCCAATACACCAACCCATTTTTTTTTTCCCCCTTTTTCCCCCGGGGGGCCCCCTCCCTGTACACCTTTTTGCATTTTCTCACCCCCTTTGGCCCTTTTCCCGGGGTTCCCCCGGGGCCCTTTCCAAAAGTTCCCTCCATTTTCCCCGCCCAAATACCCCCTCTTCTTTATTACTGCAATTTTCCACCCCAAATTTTTCCCTTTTCACCCGGGAAAACCTTTTGCCGGGCCCCCGCCCCCATCGGGGGCCAATTTCCCTTGCATTTTATTTCCCCCGTCCCCACCCCTCACACCCCCCAACAAAAAAACCCCTGGCATTAACCCCAAAAACCCCCCTTTCTCTTTATTTCCATCCTTCCACTTTATGCCCTTCCCCCCCACTTGGGGCAAGCCTCCCCCCGATTAGGGACTTTAATCTCATATCGCTCCAAACTAACCCCGGGCAGCGCCACGCTCACCAATACTCTGGGCCCGCACACCTGCTTCCCTCGCCCACCGACCCAGCTTGGGGCGGGGGGTGGTCCCCAGGGTCCCTTCCCCCAGGGGGGAAAGGGGGGGCCCCAAACTTGGGGGAAAACACATTTTTCCCCCAAAAAAAAAACACTCCCTCTCCATCCGCAACTTCCACCCACACCCTGCCACCCCCTCTGTTTTCTTTTTTTCCCCCTTTCCAGTCACAATTTTTTTCCAGCCTTTTTGGGTTTACTTTTTATCATTTTTTTAAAATTTTTTTTCAAAAATATTTTTCTGATATCCCTTCCACAAAAAATTAACATTTTCTAAACCAGGAATTCAATTAACCTCTCTCTTCCAAAAAGGGGCCCTTTTTTGTGAAAGGGAAAAAGGGAAAAGGAAAAAAAAAAACCCCCTTTTTCCAATTTTTTTCACTTCTTCACATCTCTTCCCCCCAAAAAAAAAACCCCCTTTGGGGTTTTTTAATTTTTTGGAAAATCTTTCCACAGTTTAACACAAAAATTTTCCATTTTTTTTGTAACCAATGTTATTTTTTAAATTTTTTTCCCCCCAACTTTCTCGGGGGCCCCCTCCCCTTTGGCCAACGGGGGGAAAAATTCTCTCACTCCCCTCCCCTTAATGGCCTGCCCCAAAAGGGAAAAAAAGGAAAAAAAAACAACCCAAGTTGTTTAAATTTAACGGGACCAGATCATGTTTTAAAAGGGGAATTTCTGGGGTTTTGTTGCTCACCCCCGAAACACATGCAGGCTGCTGTTCCAGGCCGCACTTTCTGTTTTTTCTAAAGCTCTGTTTTTTTCCTGATGGTTTTGGGTTTTTGAAGCTCTTCTCACAGCCGAACAATCAGTTGGGTTTTTGTAAAGGGTCATGTTTTTAATTCTTTTTGTGGGAGGGAATTTTTTTTGGGGGTCCCCCTGGTTGGTCAGCAAGACCCTTGAAACGGGTCATTTAAGGGGGGGGAAAAGGGACAGACCCCCGAGTCGGGGGGCTTTAAAAAGGGGGGAAAAAGGCAAGACCCCCCAAACCGGGGGGCATTAAGGGGGGGGAACACATAGACCCCCGAATCGGGGGGATTAAGGTGGGAACCGCAAGGCCCCCAACGGGTTGCTTAAAAAAAAAAAGGGGGGTGGGGAAAGGCGGAAACCCCCCAACCGGGGGTTTAAGTGGGGAACGGCAGAACCCCCGAAACGGGTGCATTAAAAAGGGTGGGAAAGGAAGACCCCCCGAACGGGGGCTTAAAAGGGGGGGGAAAGGGATAGCCCCCCCAACGGGTGCATTAAGGTGGGGAACAGGAAGACCCCCGAATCGGGGTGCATTAAAGGGTGGGAAAAAGCAGACCCCCGAACGGGTGAAATTAAAAGGGGGGGGGAAAAGCAAGACCCCCGAACGGGGTTAAGGTGGGGGAAAGGCCCCAAACCCCCGAAACCGGGGGGCTTTTAAAGGGGGGGAACAGCAGGAGACCCCCGAAACGGGGGGATTGGGGGGGGAAAGGGAAGCCCCCCCCAATCGGGGGCATTAAGGTGGGGAACAGCAGGAACCCCCCAACCCCGGGGGATTAAAAAGGTGGGAACAGGAAGAAAACCCCAAACCCGGGGGGGTTAAAAGGGGGGGGAACAGGCCAAAACCCCCGCGGGGGCTAAGGTGGGAAAGGGAGAGACCCCCGAAACCGGGGGGCATTAAAGGGGGGGGAAAAAAGGCAAAAACCCCCGAATCGGGGTGCATTAAGGGGGGAACGAAGACCCCCCCGGGGGGCAAAAAGGGTGGGGGAAAGGCAGAGACCCCCGAAACCCGGGGGCATTAAGGTGGGGAACAGCAGAGACCCCCCCAACCGGGGTGCATAAATTTGGGGAAAGGCAAACCCCCCACCGGGTGCTTAAGGGGGGGAACGGGAGAACCCCCGAACCCGGGGGGCTTAAGGTGGGGAACAGAAACCCCCCAACCCCGGGGCTTAAGGGTGGGGAAAGGCAGAGACCCCCAACCGGGGGGGGTTAAAAGGTGGGAACACAACCCCGAATCGGGGGGCATTAAGGGGGGGGAAAAGGCCCGAGGGCCCCCCCAACGGGGGGCTTTTAAAGGTGGGAAAGCAGAGACCCCCCCAACCCCGGGGCATTTAAAGGGGGGGGAAAAAGGGAAGACCCCCCACGGGTGCTTTTAAAGGGGGGAAACAGGGAAACCCCCCCCAAACGGGGGCTTTTAAGGGGGGGGAACAGGCAACCCCCGAACGGGGCTGATTAAAGGGGGGGAAACAAACCCCCGAACCGGAGTATTAAGGGGGGTGAACAGGAAACCCCCAACCGGGGTGCATTTAAGGGGGGAACAGCAAACCCCCCCAAACGGGGTGCATTAAGGGTGGGGCAGCAAGACCCCCAACCGGGGGGCATTAAGGGGGGGGAAAAAGGGAAGCCCTCCGAACCGGGGGGCTTTTAAGGGTGGAAAAAGGGAAAACCCCCCAAAGGGGGGGCATTAAGGGGGGGGAACAGCAGAGCCCCCCCAATGGGGGGCTTTTAAATTTTGGGGGGCAGGGAAGCCCCCAAACGGGGGGCATTTAAAGGGGGGGGAAAAGGGAGAGCCCCCCGAACGGGTGCATTAAGGGTGGGAAAAAGAGAGACCCCCCAACCGGGTGCTTAAGGTGGGGGAAAAGGCAAGACCCCCAACGGTGCATTAAGGGGGGGAACGGGAGAGCCCCCGAAAACGGGGGCATTAAGGGGGGGGAAAAAGGAAGACCCCCGAACGGGTTTTTAAGGGGGGGGAAAGGCCCCAGACCCCGAACGGGGGGTTAAGGGTGGGGGAAAAGAGAGACCCCCAAACCGGGTGCTTTAAGGGGGGGGGGAAAAGCAGAGACCCCCAACCGGGTGCTTAGGGGGGGAACCCCCAAAGGGGGAAGGGGGGCACGAACCAACGGGTGCTTTTAAGGGTGGGGAACAGGGAACCCCCGAACGGGGGCATAAGGGGGGGGAAAGGCAGAGACCCCGAACCGGGGTGCTTTAAGGTGGGGGAAAAGCAAGACCCCGAATCGGGGGGCATTAAGGGGGGGGCAGGCGGGCCCCCGAACCGGGTGATTTAAAAGGGGGGGGAAAGCAAGACCCCCGAACGGGTGCCATTTAAGGGGGGGGAAAAGCAGAGCCCCGAACCGGGGGGCAAAAGGGTGGGGAAAAAGGCAAGAAACCCCAAAAAGGGGCTTTTTAAAGGGGGGGGAACAGGGAGAGACCCCCAATCGGGGGATTAAGGGGGAAAGGCAGAGACCCCCGCCGGGGGGCATTAAGGGGGGGAACAGGCAAACCCCAAACGGGTGCTTTAAGGTGGGGAACAGGGAGAGACCCCAACCCGGGGGGCTTAAGGGGGGGGGAAAGGCAAGACCCCCAAAACCGGGGGGCATTAAGGGGGGGAACATGAAACCCCCGAAACGGGTGCATTAAGGTGGGGGCAGGCAGAAGGGCCCCAACGGGGTCTTAAGGGGGGGGAACAGGGAAGACCCCGAACGGGTCATTAAGGGTGGGAACAGGAAGACCCCCCCAAAAAGGGGGGCTTTAAGGTTTGGGAAAAAGGAAGACCCCGAACCGGGTGCATTAAGGGGGGGAACAGGCAAGACCCCCGAATCGGGGTGCATTAAGGGTGGGGGAAAAGGCAAGAACCCCCGAAACGGGGTGCTTTTTTAAAAACAAAAAAAATTAAAAAAAAACCCCCAAATTTAAAAAAAAAACAAAAAATTTAAAAAAAAAAAAATTTAAGGGTAAAAAACCCCCTCCTCCCAAAAAAAAAACCCCCCCTCTCAAAAAACCAAACCCCCCCCATTAAAAACCAAACCCCCAAAACCCAAAAAACCCCCCAAAACCCATTAATCACAAACCCCCCCAAACCCAAAAAACCCCCCCCCCCACCCCAAAACACAAAACCCCCAACGGGGGAAAAACACAAACCCCCAAACCCAAATTAAACCCAAACCCCCAACCAAAAAACAAACCCCCCCCCAACCAAAAACAACAAACCCCCCCCCCCCCCCCAAAAAAAACCCCCCAAACAAGGGGCACAAACCCCCCCCCCCCCCCCCCGGGGTTTTAAAAAAGGCGGCCCCCCCCCAACGGTGGGGGGGGCAAGCCCCAAACCCGGGGGTGGGGAAACGGGGCCCCCGAAAGGGTGATTAAGGTGGGGAACAGCAGACCCCCGCGGGTGCTTAAGGGTGGGAACACAAGACCCCCCCCAAACGGGGGCTTAAGGGGGGGAAGGCAAGACCCCCGAACCGGGTGCATTAAGGGGGGAACAGCAAGCCCCCCCAACCGGGGGCCTTTTAAGGGGGGAACAGGAGAGCCCCAAAAAAGGGTGCATTAAGGGTGGGGGGAAAAGGCAGACCCCCCAATCGGGGGGCATTAAAGTGGGGGAAAGGCAGAGACCCCCCACCGGGGTCAATAAGGTGGGAACAGGGGAGACCCCCGAACCGGGTGCCCTTAAGGTGGGGAACAGGCAAGACCCCCGAACCGGGGGGCTTTTAAGGGGGGGGAAAGGAGAACCCCCGAACCGGGGTGCATTAAGGTGGGGAAAATGCAAACCCCGAAAACGGGGTGCATTGTAAAAATTAAGGGGGTTTGGGGGAAAAAAGGGAGAGACCCCCGAACCCGGGTGCTTAAGGGGGGGGAAACCACAACCCCAAACGGGGCATTAAGGGGGGGAACAGCAAGACCCCCCCAAAGGGGTGCTTTAAGGGGGGGGAACAGGGAGAAAACCCCCGCCGGGGGGATTAAGGTGGGAAAAAGGAGAACCCCCCCAAACCCGGGGGGCTTTAAGGGGGAACAGCAGAGACCCCGAAAACGGGTCATTAAGGGGGGAACACAGAGCCCCCGAACCCCCGGGGGCATTAAGGTGGGAAAGGGAAACCCCCCAACCGGGTGCATTAAGGGGGGGAAAAGCGAGCCCGGGAACGGGGGGCATTTAAAAGGGGGGAACAGGAGAGCCCCCGAATCGGGGTGCATTAAAGGGGGGGGAAACAGGGCCCCCGAAACGGGGGGCTTTAAAAGGGTGGGGGAAAAGGCAGAGACCCCCGAAAAAAGGGTGCATTAAGGGTGGGGAACATGCAGAGAACCCCCGAACGGGTGTTTAAGGTTGGGGAACACAAAACCCCCGAAAACGGGGGGCATTAAGGGGGGGGAACGGGAACCCCCCCAATCGGGGGTGCCTTAAGGGGGGGGAAAAAGGTAAGACCCCCGAACCGGGGTGAAAAAGGGGGGAAAGGGAAAAAGACCCCCGAATCGGGGTGCATTAATGGGGAAAGGGGAGAGACCCCCGAATCGGGGGCATTTAAGGTGGGAAACAAAAACCCCCGAATCGGGGGGCTTTAAAGGTGGGGAACGGGGGAAAACCCCGAACGGGGGGCTTAAGGTGGAAAAGAGAGACCCCCGAACGGGTCTTAAGTGGGGGGAAGGGCAGAACCCCCCAACCGGGGGGCATTCAGGGGGGGGAAACCCCCCCTGCATTAGGGGGAAGTAGACCACCGAATCGGGGTGCATTAAGGGTGGGGAACACAGAGACCCCCGAAACGGGGGGCATTAAGGTGGGGGAAAAGGCAAGACCCCCGAACCGGGTGCATTAATTTGGGGGAAAAGCAAGACCCCCGAAACGGGTTCATTAAAAGGGGGGGGAAAAGCAAAACCCCCCGTCCGGGTGCTTAAAGGGGGGGGAAAAAGCGAGAAACCCCCCCAACCCGGGGGGCATTAGGGTGGGGAACAGCAGAGACCCCGAACCGGGGTGCATTAAGGGGGGAAAAAGGCAAGAAACCCAAAACCTGAAAAAAAAAAGAAAAAAAAAAAAAAAAGACCCCCCCGGGGCATTAAGGGGGGAAAAGGGAGGAAACCCCCAAACGGGTGCTTTTAAAGGGGGGAAAAGGCAAAACCCCGAACCCCGGGGGCTTTAAGGGGGGGAAAGCAAGACCCCAAACCGGGGGGCATTTAAGGTGGGGAACGCATAGACCCCGAACGGGGGGTTTAAGGGGGGAACAGGCAAGCCCCCAAAAAGGGGGGTTTTTAAAAGGGGGGAACAGGGACCCCGAACCCGGGGGGCAAAGGGGGGGAAAAGGAAGACCCCCGAACGGGGGCTTTTAAAAGGGGGAACAGGCAAGACAAAACCCCAACCGGGGTGCATTAAAAGGGGGAACACAGACCCCCAATCGGGGCTTAAGGGGGGAAAAAGGCAAGACCCCAACGGGGGGCTTTAAAAAGGGGGGGAACAGGGAAGACCCCCAATTTGGGGGCATTAAGGGGGGGGAAAAAGGAGACCCCCAACGGGGTGCTTTAAAAAATTTTGGGGAAAAGCAAGAACCCCAAAAAACCGGGTTTTCATTAAGGGTGGGGAAAAGGGAGAGACCCCGAAAAAGGGTGCATTAAGGGTGGGGGGAAAAGGGAAGGGCCCGAAACGGGGGGCATTTAAGGTGGGGAAAAGGAAAAACCCCCCAATCGTGCATTTAAAGGGGGGGAACAGAGAACCCCCGAACCGGGGGGATTAAGGGTGGGGGAAAGGCGAGACCCCCCAACCGGGGGGTTTTTTAAGGGGGGGAACAGGGAAGACCCCCAAACGGGGGGGCATTAAGGTGGGAAAGGAAGACCCCCGACCGGGGTGCTTAAGGTGGGGAAAAGGGAAGACCCCCCAACGGGTGCATTAAGGGGGGAAAAGGAGAAACCCCCCAACCGGGTGCATAAGGGTGGGAAAAGCAGAACCCCAAAACCCGGGGGGCATTAAGGGGGGGGAAAGCGAGACCCCCGAATCGGGTGCATTAAATGGGAAAGGCGAGACCCCCACCGGGTGCATTAAGGTGGGGGGAAAAGCAAGACCCCCAAAAAGGGGTGCTTTTAAAAGTGGGGAACAGGCAGAGCCCCGAACCGGGGGGCTTTAAAAGGGGGGAAAGGCAAGACCCCAAACCGGGGTGCTTAAGGGTGGGGAAAAGCAAACCCCCGAACGGGGTGCTTAAAGGGGGGGGAACAGGCAAGACCCAACGGGGGCAAAAGGGGGAACCCGGCAGGACCCCCGAACGGGGGGCAAAAAAAGGTGGGGAAAGGAAGACCCCCGAACCGGGGGGCTTTTAAAGGTTTGGGGGGCGGGAAGAACCCCCCAACCGGGGTGCAAAAGGGGGAACAGGCAGAGACCCCGAACGGGCTTTGGGGGGGGAAAAAAAAAGGGGTTTTGGGGGAACAGGCAGAACCCCCGAACCCCCTGCATTTAAGGGGGGGGAACGGCCAGAAAACCCCCCATCGGGTGCATTAAAAAATGGGGAAAGGCCAGACCCCCGAACCCCAGGGGGGCTGTTTAAGGGGGGAAAAATGCAAAACCCCCCAAACCCCCGGGGCTTAAGGGGGGGAACAGGCAGAGACCCCCGAACCCGGGTGCATTAAGGGGGGGAACATGCAGACCCCCGAATGGGGCATTTTTGGGGGGGAACGGCAGAGCCCCCCAATCGGGGGGCAAAAAAGGGTGGGGGAAAGGGGAGAACCCCCGAACCGGGGGGCTTTTAAGGGGGGGAACAGCAAACCCCAAAGGGGTGCTTTTAAGGGGGGAACAGCAAGACCCCGAACGGGGTCTTAAAAGGGGGGGAAACGAGACCCCCAAACGGGTGCATTTAAAGGGGGGGGAACGGGAGAGCCCCCCCAACCCCGGGGGCTTTTAAAGGGGAAAAGGAGCCCCCCCAACCGGGGGGCTTTTAAAGGGGGAACAGGGAGAGACCCCGAAACGGGTGCTTAAAGGGGGGGGAACAGGCAGAGACCCCCGAACCGGGGGGGCTTAAAGGGGGGAACGGAAGACCCCCCCAACGGGGGCTTTTTAAGGGGGGAACAGCAAAGACCCCAAACGGGTGCATTTAAGGGGGGGGGAACAGGAAACCCCCGAACCGGGGGGCTTTTAAAGGGTGGGGGCGGCCAGAACCCCCAACCCGGGGGGCATTAGGGGGGAACAGCAGAGAAAACCCCCCCAAAAAGGGGGGCATTAGGGGGGAACAGCATAACCCCAATCGGGGGGCATTAAAGGTTGGGGGAAAAGGGAAGACCCCCCCAAAAAGGGGTGCTTTTAAGGGGGGGGAAAGGAGAACCCCCGAAAAAGGGTGCATTAAAGGGGGGGGGAACGCAAGCCCCCAATGGGGTGCTTAAGGTGGGGGAAAAGCAAGACCCCCGACCGGGTGCATTAGGTGGGAAAAGGCAGAACCCCCGAATCGGGGTGCATTAAGGGGGGGAACGGAGAGACCCCCGAACCGGGGGGATTAAGGGTGGGGAAGGCAGAGACCCCCAAAAAGGGTGCATTTAAGGGGGGGGAAAAGGCAGAGACCCCCGAACGGGTGCTTAAAGGGGGAAAGCAGAACCCCCTCCGGGGTCATTAAAGGGGGGGAACGGGAGAGACCCCCGAAACGGGGTCTTTAAAAAGTGGGAAAAAGCAAGACCCCGAACGGGTGCTTAAGGGGGGGGAAAGGGAGAGACCCCAAACCGGGGGGCATTAAGGGTGGGGGAAAATGCATGACCACCGAATCGGTCTTTTTAAAGGGGGGGGAAAAAGGGAGGGCCCCAACGGGGGCTTTAAAAGGGGGGGAACAGGGAAGACCCCGAAACGGGGGTTCATTAAAAAAAGGGGGGTTGGGGAAAAGCAAGACCCCAACCGGGGGGCATTAAAAGGGGGAAAAGGCAGAGACCCCCCCAAACGGTGGGCTTAAAGTGGGGAACAGGCAAGAACACCCGAACGGGGGGCTTTAAAAGGGGGGGAACAGCAGGACCCCCGAACGGGGCATTAAGGTGGGGAACAGGAGAGACCCCCGAAACGGGGCTTAAGGTTGGGGAACAGCAGAGAACCCGAACCGGGTGCATTAAAAAGGGGGGGAACAGCAAGACCCCGAAAAGGGTGCAAAAAGGGGGGGGAAAAAACAAGACCCCGACCCGGTGCATTAAGGGTTTGGGGGAAAGCAAGACCCCCAACGGGGGGCTTAAGGGGGGGAACAGGCAAGACCCCCGAACCGGGTGCATTAAGGGGGGAACGGAGAAACCCCCGAACCGGGTGCTTTTAAGGTTGGAACAGGGAAGACCCCCCAAAGGGCTGCATTAAGGGGGGAACATCAGAACCCCCAACCGGGGGGGCAATAAAAGGGGGGAACAGGGGAAGACCCCCGAATTGGGGTCTTAAGGGGGGGGAACAGGGAGAGACCCCCAACGGGTGCTTAAGGGGGGGGAACAGCAGAGACCCCCGAACCCGGGGGCAATAAGGGGGGGAACAGGCAGACCCCCCAAACGGGGGGCTTTTAAAGGGGGGGGAACAGGGAAGACCCCCAACGGGTCATTAAGGGGGGGGAAGCAGAGCCCCGAAACCGGGGGCTTAAAGGTGGGGGAAAGGCACAGACCCCCGAATTGGGGTCTTTAAGTGGGGGAACAGCAGAGACCCCCGAACGGGGTCATTAAGGGTGGGAAAGGCCCCAGACCCCCCCAAAGGGTGCTTAAGGTGGGAACAGGAAGACCCCCGAAACGGGGGGCATTGGGTGGGGGGAAAGGGGGAGAACCCCGAACCCGGGGGGCATTTGGGGGGGAAAAGCAAACCCCCCCAACCGGGTGCATTAAGGTGGGGAAAGGAAGACCCCCGAACCGGGGTGCTTTAAGGGGGGGAACAGGCAAGACCCCCGAAAAGGGGGATTAAGGGGGGGGAACAGGCAAGACCCCGAACGGGGTGCTTTAAGGTGGGAAGGGGAGAAAACCCCCGAACCGGGGTGCTTAAGGGTGGGGGAAAAGGGAGAGCCCCGAACCGGGGGGCATTAAGGGGGGGAACGGGAAGACCCCCAAAAAAGGGGGGCATTAAGGGTGGGGAAAGCGAGACCCCCCCAACGGGTGCTTTTAAAAAAAAAAAATGGGGGAAAAAACACAGAGCCCCCGAAAAGGGGGGTTAAGGGGGGGGAACAGGAGAGACCCCCGAACCGGGGGGCTTTAAGGTGGGGGAAAGGGGAAGACCCCCGAAAACCGGGGGGGCTTAAGGGGGGGAAAAGCAAAACCCCCCAACGGGGCTTAAAAAAAGGGGGGGAAAAAGGCAGAGCACCCAAAACGGGGGGCTTAAAAAGGGGGGAAAAAGGGAAACCCCCGAACCCCCGGGGGCATTGGGGGGAACAGCAAGACCCCAATCGGGGCATTAAAAGGTGGGGAAAAGCAAGACCCCCGAAACGGGTGCTTTAAGGGGGGGGAACAGGGGAGACCCCCCCAACGGGGGCTTTTAAGGGGGGGGGAACAGGAAGACCCCCAAACCGGGGTGCTTTTAAAAGGGGGGGAACAGGGGAAAACCCCGAAAAGGGTGCTTAAAGGGGGGGAAAGCCCAAACCCCCCAACCCGGGGGCTTAAGTGGGGGGGAAAGGGAGAGACCCCCCAAAAAAGGGGGTTTAAAAGGGGGGGAACAGGCAGAACCCCCCAACCGGGGGGGCATTAAGGGTGGGGAACAGGCCCAAAAAACCCCCCAACCGGGTGCCCTTTAAGGGGGGAACAGGGGGAAAACCCCCGAACGGGGGGCTTTAAAGGGGGGGGAAAAAAAAAAAAAAGGGGGGGGGGAAAAGGGGGGCCCCCCAAAGGGGTTTCTTTGGGGGAACAGGGGAGAACCCCCAACCCCCGGGGGGTTAAAAAGGGGGGGGAAAAGGGGGGGAAACCCCCCAATCGGGGGGGTTAAAGGGGGGAACCCGGAGAGACCCCCCAACCGGGGGGCTTTTAAAGGGGGGGGGCGCAAAACCCCCGAAGGGTGCCCTTTAAGGGGGGGAAAAGGCAGAACCCCCGAACCCGGGGGCATTAAGGGGGGGGCAGGGGACCCCCCCAACCCGGGGGGGTTAAGGGGGGGAACGGAAAAACCCCCCAACCCGGGGGGCTTAAAGGGGGGGAAAAAGGGAAAACCCCCCCAACCGGGGGGGGTTAAAAAAGGGGGGGAAAAGGGAGAGAAAACCCCCCAAAAGGGTGCATTAAAGGGGGGGAAAAAAGCGAAAACCCCCCAACCGGGGGGCTTTTTTAAGGGGGGGGAAAAGGCAAAAACCCCCCAACCGGGAAAAGGGGAAAAAAAAGAAAACCGGGGGGTTTAAATTTGGGGGGAAAAAAAGAACCCCCCAAAAGGGGCCCCTTAAAAGGGGGGGAAACAGAACCCCCCAACCCGGGGGCATTAAAGGGGGGGGAAAAGGGAAAACCCCCCAACCCGGGGGGATTTTAAAGGGGGGGGAAAGGCAAGACCCCCAACCGGGGCCCTTAAAGGGGGGGGGAAAGCAAACCCCCCAACCGGGGGGGATTAAGGGGGGGGGAAAAAAAGGAGAGGAACCCCCAACCGGGGGGGTTAAGGTGGGGAAAAAGGCAAAACCCCCGAACCCCGGGGGGATTTTTTGGTTTGGGGAAAGGGAGAGCCCCCCCCCGGGGGGCATTAAGGTGCATTAAGGTGGGAACAGCAGAACCCCCGAACCGGGTGCATTAAGTGGGAACAGGCAGAGACCCCCGAACGGTGCATTGACAGGTGGGAATGGACAGCAGAGACCCCCGAACGGGTGCATTAAGGTGGGAACAGCAGACCCCGAACGGGTCTTAAGTGGGGAACAGCAAGACCCCCGAACCGGGTGCATTAAGTGGGAACAGCAGAGACCCCCGAACGGGTGCATTAAGGTGGGAACAGGCAGAACCCCCGAACGGTGCATAAGGTGGAACAGCAGAACCCCCGAACGGGTGCATTAAGGTGGAACAGCAAACCCCGAACGGTGCTTAAGGTGGGAACAGAAGACCCCGAACCGGTCTTAAGGTGGGACAGCAGAGACCCCCGAACCGGTCATAAGGTGGGAACACAAGACCCCGAACCGGGTGCATTAAGGTGGAACAGCAAGACCCCGAATCGGGTGCTTAAGGTGGAAAGCAAGACCCCGAACGGGTCATTAAGTGGGAACAGCAGAGACCCCCGAACCGGCTTAAGGGGGAACAGCAGACCCCAGCAAGTGAACGCAACCCCCAACGGTGCATTAAGGGGAACAGCAAGACCCCGAACGGTGCATTAAGTGGAACAGCAGAGACCCCGAACCGGGTGCTTAAGGTGGAACAGCAAACCCCGAAACGGTGCATTAAGGTGGGAACGCAAACCCCCAACGGTGCATTAAGGGTGGAACAGCAGAGACCCCGAACGGGTGCATTAAGTGGGAACAGCAGAGACCCCCGAAACGGTGCATTAAGGTGGAACAGAAGACCCCGAACGGTCTTAAGTGGGAACAGCAGAACCCCGAACGGTGCTTAAGTGGGGAACAGCAAGACCCCCGACGGGTGCATTAAGTGGGAACAGCAAGACCCCGAATCGGTCTTAAGGGGGAACAGCAGAACCCCCGAACGGTGCTTAGTGGAACAGGCAAGACCCCCGAACCGCCATTAGGGGGGAATCATAAGAGACCCCCGACGGGCTAAGGTGGGAACAGGCAAACCCCCAACGGGGTGCATTAGGGGGAACGAGGCTCCGAATCGGGAGCAAAACTCGGAACGGCATAGACCCCCGAACGGTGCAAAGTGGGAACGGCAAGACCCCCGAACGGGGCATAAGGTGGGAACAGTAAGACCCGAACGGGTCATTAACGGGGACAGGCAGAGACCCCGAACGGTCATTAGGTGGGAACAGGCAAGAACCGAACGGGCTTCACACGTGGGGACATGAAGGACCCCCGAACGGGCTAAGGTGGGAACGCAAGACCCCGAACGGTGCATTAAGGGGGAACAGGGAACCCCAACGGGGGCATTAAGGGGGAACAGCCAGAACCCCCAACGGGGACTAAAGTGCGAACGGCGAGACCCCCGAACGGGTGAAATGCAACCCGAGGTGCAAGGTGGGAACAGCAGAGACCCCCGAACGGGGTGCTTAAGGTGGGGAACAGCAGAGACCCCGAACCGGGTGCATTAAGGTGGAACAGCAGAGACCCCAACCGGTGCTAAAGGTGGGGAACAGAGAGACCCCGAATCGGTCTAGGTGAAAGGGACAACGGCCTAAGGGGAAGGAACCCGAACGGCAAAGGGGCAAGCAGAACCCCCGAACCGGGTGCTTAAGGTGGGAACAGGCAGAGACCCCCGAACCGGGTGCATTAAGGTGGGAACAGCAGAGACCCCCGAACCGGGTGCTTTAAGGTGGGAACAGCAGAGACCCCCGAACGGTGCATTAAGGTGGGAACAGGCAGAGACCCCCGAACGGGTGCATTAAGGTGGGGAACAGCAAGACCCCCGAACCGGGTGCATTAAGGTGGGAACAGCAGAGACCCCCGAACCGGTGCATTAAGGGTGGGGAACAGGACAGAGACCCCCGAATCCCGGGTGCATTAAGGTGGGGAACAGCAGAGACCCCCGAACCGGGTGCATTAAGGTGGGGAACAGCAGAGACCCCCGAACGGGTGCATTAAGGTGGGAACAGCAGAGACCCCCGAATCGGGTGCATTAAGGTGGGAACAGCAGAGACCCCGAACCGGGTGCATTAAGGGTGGGAACAGCAGAACCCCCGAACCGGGTGCATTAAGTGGGAACAGCAGAGACCCCCGAACCGGGTGCATTAAGGTGGGAACAGCAGAGACCCCCGAATCGGGTGCATTAAGGTGGGAACAGGCAGAGACCCCCGAACGGGTGCTTAAGTGGGGAACAGGCAGAGACCCCCGAACCGGGTGCATTAAGGTGGGAACAGCAGAGACCCCCGAATCGGGTGCATTAAGGTGGGAACAGCAGAGACCCCGGGTGCATTAAGGTGGGGAACAGGCAGAGACCCCCGAATCGGGTGCTTAAGGGTGGGAACAGGCAGAGACCCCCGAACGGGGTGCATTAAGGGTGGGGAACAGGCAGAGACCCCCGAACGGGGTGCATTTAAGGTTGGGGAACAGGCAGAGACCCCCGAACCGGGGTGCATTAAGGGTGGGGAACAGGCAAGACCCCCGAATCGGGGTGCATTAAGGGTGGGGAACAGGCAGAGACCCCCGAATCGGGTGCATTAAGGGTGGGGAACAGAGAGACCCCCGAACCGGGGTGCTTTAAGGTGGGGAACAGGCAGAGATCCCCGAAACGGGGTGCATTAAGGGTGGGAACAGCAGAGACCCCCGAACCGGGTGCATTAAGGGTGGGGAACAGGCAGAGACCCCCGAAACGGGGAGCATTAAGGGTGGGAACAGGCAGAGACCCCCGAATCGGGGTGCATTAAGGGTGGGAACAGGTAGAGACCCCCGAACAGGGGTGCATTAAGGGTGGGAAACATGCAGAGACCCCCGAACGGGGTGCATTAAGGGTGGGGAACATGGGCAGCTCAGCAGCGGGGAACAGCCGGAACGACCCCGACGTGCCGAAGCGAAACGCGAGCTCCTGCGGGGCAGCGCGCTCGGCGCCGGCCGTAGCTCCTTGTCTCGGCAAAGAGCCAAGTTGCTGCGGCCTCGCTGCGGAAGGGCACCTCCGGGCCGCGGCCACCGCCGAGCGCTCCACGCCGCCCGCGAACGCCAGCGCTCCGCACGCCCCGCCGCGCCGATGAAGCGACCGCCGTGCGCAGACCCGAGCGCCCCGCGCCGCCGGCAGCCACGGCCCGCCCCCATTGGCTGCGCCGCCAACAAAGGGGACTAGACGCTAATCAGTGTGCATTCTGCCGGCAAATGGGCATTGGAAAAATGAATGTCCTATCAGAGCAGGGATGGGAAATGGAGCGATGGGGAGCGGAGCGGCAGGGAATTTCCCTGCACAGACGCAAGATGTTGCTCAAACGTTAGTTTTAGGCAACTATCAGAATCAAAGCTGACTAGAACGGGATCTCAAGGTAATATTAGAAGTGGATGGAAAGAAGCAAGAATTTACCGTTCATACTGGGGCAACTCACTCAGTTCTTAACAAACGTTGGGATCACTTAGTAATGATACAGTCCAAGTAATTGGAGCAACAGGGCAATTGGAAGAAAGACCATTTTTACAACCATTAAGTTTAAAATTTGGGGCAAAGGAATTGGATCACCAATTTTTATATATGCCTAATTGTCCAAGTCCACTATTCGGCAGGGATTTATTGTCCTTGCTGAATGCAAGAATCATATTTGAAAATGGAAGAGTTAAAATAGAAATACCTGATAGTGAAATAGCAAAAATATTCGTAGTAAAAGAATTAGATCCAGCTCCAATTCCGGAAGAAATCGAACAAACAGTTGTGCCATGGGTATGGGAAGCTGGAATCCCTGGCAAATCAAAGGCTGCCCAGCCGGTTGTAGTAGAACTGAAGGAAGAAGCACGCCCGGTACGGGTAAAACAATATCCAATTAAACTAGAAGCTAGGAAAGGGGTAGCACCTTTAATCACTCAGTTTCTCACCCTGGGAATTTTGCAGGAATGTGAATCAGAATACAATACCCCTATATTTCCAGTTCGAAAACCCAATGGTAAGTACAGACTAGTGCAGGATTTGAGGGCCATTAATAACATAGTAAAGGATATACATCCTGTAGTGGCAAACCCGTATACTTTGCTAACATCTGTATCGAAAGGTTTAAATGGTTTACAGTGATTGATTTAAAAGATGCCTTCTTCTGCATCCCCTTGGCATTGGAAAGCAGAAAATACTTTGCTTTTGAGTGGGAAACCCGGATTCAGGAAGGAAGCGACAACTTACTTGGACACGGTTGCCGCAAGGATTCAAGAATAGCCCCACAATTTTCGGGAACCAATTGGCGAAAGAACTGGAGGAATGGAAGATAGACCAGGTAAAAGATTCACCTTTCTCTTACACAATTTTACAGTATGTAGATGACATTCTCCTAGCCACAGAAGAGAGAGAAGTTTGCCTGAAATTAACCATTGCTTTGTTGAACATGCTGGGACAAGCAGGGTATCGGGTCTCAAAAGAAAAAGCTCAATTGGTAAAAGAAAGTGTAATTTACCTGGGATGTGAAATTACTCAAGGACAGAGACGGTTGGGTGTCAACAGAATAGAAGCAATTTGTGCTATTCCCTTACCAAGGAATCATCAAGAATTAAGAGCCTTTCTGGAATGGTGGGCTGGTGTCGCTTGTGGATATTGAATTTTGGACTTTTAGCAAAACCATTATATGAAGCTTTGAAAGAACCACAATTGGAGTGGAATCAGCAACGGAAGAACGCATTCCGAGAGTTGAAAAAGGCTCTGAAAGAAGCCCCCGCTTTGGGACTAGCCGGATTTAGGTAAGGATTTTCAGTTGTATGTAAATGAAAGACAAAAGTTAGCTCTTGGAGTTCTCACACAGAGGCTGGGATCCTGGAAACGCCCGGTTGGGTATTTTTCCAAGCAGTTAGATACTGTTAGTGCTGGATGGCCGCCATGCTTGCGGGCCGTTGTGGCCACAGTGATCCTGATTCAGGAAGCCAGGAAATTGACACTGGGGAAGAAGATTAAAGTATTTGTACCCCACATGGTACTGGCTGTCCTGGAACAAAAGGGGGTCACTGGTTATCATCCAGCAGGATGCTACAGTATCAAGCAGTCCTGAGAGAACAGGACGATGTTGATTTAAAAATAACTAACTGTATCAATCCAGCAGAATTTCTTCGCAGCGAAGCAGAAGGAGAGAAACTCGCTCATGACTGCGTAGAAACAATTGAGCAGGTATATGCGAGTCGCATCGATCTCAAGGATGTTCCCCTAGAAAATCCGGACTGGGAATTGTTCACAGATGGATCCAGCTCTGTAGAAAATGGAACCAGGTACGCGGGGTACGCAGTAGTCACTTTGACAGGAGTGATTGAAGCAAAAGCTCTAACCCCAGGAACGTCTGCACAAAGGGCAGAAGTTATTGCCCTGATCAGAGCCTTGACTCTCAGTACAGGAAAAAGGGTAAACATTTGGACTGATTCTAAATATGCTTTTGGTGTAATCCATATCCATGGAGCCCTTTGGAAAGAGAGAGGGCTTTTGAGTTCCCAGGGAACTACAATAAAATACCGAGAAGAAATATTAACCTTGTTGGATGCAGTACACAAGCCTGCTAAAGTTGCTGTTATGCATGTTAAAGGACATCAGAAAGAGGAAGGAAAAATGTTTCAAGGAAACCGCCTGGCAGATGCAGCTGCTAGGAGAGTGGCACAAGAAGTATGGACTCAAATGGCACTAATCCCAGTTAAGGTAAGCCCAGTGGCGCCACACATGACTGAAGAGCCCAAATACTCAGCAGATGATGAGAAACTAGCAACCTTTCTTGGGGCTCAGAAGAATTCTAGAGGATGGTATGTAACCGCTATGGGGCAAGTGGTAGTTCCCACAAAAGTGATGAAAACAATATTAGAAACAGAGCATAACAAATGCCATTGGGGTGCAGAGGCATTGGTAAAATTTTTAAAACGAGAAATTATTTCCAATCAGATGTTAACCTTAGCAAAGCAGGTGAATGCCATGTGCCCAACTTGTCTGAGAAATAATCCAATAGTAAGAAAACAGATTCAATTAGGAAAAATACAGTGGGGCCAGAACCAGGAGACTATTGGCAAATAGATTTTTCTGAATTACCTAAGGCACAAGGGTACAAGTATCTGTTAGTTTATGTGTGCACATTTTCAGGATGGCCAGAGGCATTTCCTTGTAGAACAAACCAAGCTAAGGAAGTAGTTAAAACCTTGCTAAGAGAAGTGATTCCGAGATTTGGGGTCCCTTTGGGCATATCATCAGATAGAGGACCTCACTTCGTAGCAGGAATTGTACAAAATGTGGCCAGAGTCCTAGACATATCCTGGGATTTACATACCCCATGGAGGCCACAATCAAGCAGTCAAGTAGAAAGGATGAATCAGACTTTGAAAGGCCAAATTAAGAAAATTTGTCAAGAAGCAAAGATAGAGTGGCCACAAGCTTTACCTCTGGCATTACTGAGGATTAGGATAAAACCCAGAGAAAAGTTATAGCAAAGTGACCGGCAAAGGCACTAGCAAAAGAGAAGTAAGAGAACACCATGAAAATTGGAATTGTACACAAGTTTTTACATGTGATACACCAGAAAATAAAATCACTTTAGTTCCCGTGAAAATGTTACTGAAAGCAGGATGTGAATGTAGACGTTATAATCATACTATCATGAAACAGTACAAATTTGAAAGAAGAGGAGTTGCCTTAAATTGTAAGACTAGTACAATTAGGAGTCCAGGGAATCTAGTGTGGGTAATGGGACACGGACAATGGACCACTCATCTTTCTTTAGATGGTCCAGTTACGCAAATTACTCTAGGAGTTCCCACATTATGTCCATTCTGGAAGAAGTCAAAATTAAAATCCCATGTCATAAGGCCTAAGAGAGACATAACCGAAGAAGATGAATGGCATGAACCTGACAGTGGAGTAAAATTTGGGTGGATATTAGAGTCCTTATTCCCACCTATTGCAACTTATCAAAACAGAGAAATGCTGTATAAATTGCTAGGGCAAACCGAACGATTGGCAGCAGCCACCAAGAAGGGTTTTAAAGACTTGAATTTACAATTGCAAGCAACATCCAGAATGACCCTGCAAAACAGAATGGCCCTAGACATGCTTTTACTGAAAGAACATGGAGTCTGTGGATATTTAAGTGACCAAATTGACCATTGTTGTATCCATATTCCAAACGTTACAGTAGAAGTAGAAAAAGATATCTCTCAATTAGAGTCTGTTGAAACAAAGACGAAAGAAATTGAAAAAGAGGCAGAACACAATTGGATAGGAGCTTTGCTAAAATCAATGGGACTTCAGGTTTCTGGTTGGATCTCATCTATAATACAGTACATACTGCTAATCCTGATATTGTTATTAACAATTTGGGGAGCATACAAGAGCGCTCTAAGGATCATCACAAAGGAAAGACGACAGACTCGTCGGCTGATGAAAGCGATGTCCCGAGGGAATGGACTGAACCTCCCTCCACTGCAGCATGAAAATGTTAAAGGTCAAAACAATCGTGTTCCAAGAAGAAAAACTTTAGAGTTGAGCATCCTTGCAAAGAGTTGAAGAATGCTCAAAAGGGGGGAATAATGTTGCAAATAAACTGAAAAATAAAGTAGTAGTAGTTCTGCTAAGGATTTGAATCAGGCCTAGTCGATGCTGTTAGAAACCGTGTGTTGAGTGTTCTGTAGTTTTAAGGCTGTAACTAAGTAACTAACCGTACCTAATTGTAACGGTCTTGAGAACAGTGCATAACGACTTTGTAGATAAAACAATGCACCTTATCTAAGAATGATTCGCTTGAATGTAGAAAAACAATGCACCTTATTTAAGAATGATTCGCTTGAATGTAGAAAAACAATGCACCTTATCTAAGAATGATTCGCTTGAATGAAGAGAAACAATGTATAGATAAGGACAGTGAGAAAGGTATAAAAACCTGGAAATTTTGTAACCATGTTGGGCTCTGGCTTTGGACATTAGTCCCCTTTGCCCCAGGGCCCTAATAAAGCACCGCATATAACGACTTCGGTTGTTATGTGTCTTTAATTTCTTTTATCGGGCAACATGTGCATATGTTTGTGTATTTATGTGTCTGTATACGTGTGTGTGTGTATATATCTGTGTGTGTGAGTTTCTGTGTGTGTGTGTATATATGTGTGTGTGCATATGTGTGTGTAAGTGTGTGTGTTTGTATGTGTGTGTGTATTTGTGTGTGTGTGAGTATATGTGTTTGTGTGTCTGTGTATATCTGTGTATATATGTGTTTGTGTGTTTATATATGTGTGTGTGTATATGTGTGTGTGTGTGCGTGTATATATATGTGTGTGTGCATGTGTGTGTGTTTAAGTGTTTGTGTTTGTATGTGTTTATGTGTGTTTGTGTGCGAGTGTATGTGTTTGTGTGTCTGTGTATATGCGTGTGTGTGTGTTTATATATATGCGTGTGTTTGCTTCTGTGTGTGTGTGTGCATATCGGTGTGTGCATATGTGTGTGTGTGTTTAAGTGTGTGTGTTTGTATGAGTGTGTGTGTGAGTATATGTGTTTGTGTGTCTGTGTATATGTGTGTATATATGTGTGACTGTGTGTTTATATATATGTGTGTGTGTGTTTGTATATCTGTGTGTATATATGTGCGCGTATATAATGGTGAGTGCATTTGTTTGTGTGTGTGTATATACACACACATACATGCACGCACACATATATATGCACGCACACACACACACACAGAAACACACACACACATATATATACACATATGCACAGACACACAAACACATTCCCCATTTTTCCCCTATTTTATTTCCATTTTTTCCCAACTTTCCTCCCATTTTTTCCCCGGCAATCCGCGCGTTGGGAATGGCAGGAATTCGGG
>JAVUNC010000127.1:0-29967 GCA_032173965.1 Sitta carolinensis
TTACAAAAAAGGGAAATTTTTTTTGGTTGACTAAAAAATTTTTTAAAATTTTTTTTTTTAATTTCCCGCCAGACCCCCTTTTCACGACCAAAGCCCTCCAACTGCCTACACCGAACCCCTTAAACAACCAAAAAACCTTTTTTTTCCAAAAAAAACCCCCGTTCAAGAGAAAAAGCTAAAAGTACAAACCCAACATTTTTTTTTAAAAATTTAAACACTTCAAAAAAAAGGAGGCAAAACCCAGCGGGCAAGAAAAAACCACCCTTTGCCCCAACGCCGTGGAATTTTACAAAAGGGGCGGGGATTTTTTCTTTAGCAACCGCCCCCTCTCCAAATTCCATGCTCCCCCACACCCACCCCCCAGGGCCCCCCTACAAAGAAACCCCCCTTGCACCCCAAGAAAAGGGGAAAAAAAAACAACATCGGGGACCTTCCCTTTTGATTTTTTTTTTTTTTAATTATACTTCTCCAGCCCGTCCCCTGATAGTGAAACAGGGCTTTTTTCCCCGCCTTTAAAAATTTTCCCCAAAGCCCCCAAAACGGGTTTTAATTTTCCTTTTTTTTTTCCCCAAAACTTTACTTTGTTTTTTATACTTTTTTTTTTAAAAAAAATTCCTCTTTTTGGGGAACCCTTTTTTTTTTAATTTAAAATTTTGGGAATTCTCGATCACAGTGGGGCTCGTGATTTCCGGGGGGTTTCCAGCTGCACTCTTGTTTTTTTTTTCCGAACCATTTTGGGGGGCGGGAAGGGTGGGGGCCCCGGTCCACTGGCTTTGAGGCCCCCTGAATCTCTCGACATTTTTTTCTCCCTTTCCGGGGGGAAACCTCTGAACCGGGGAAGGGGCCCCCGGGGGCCCGTCCCCGAGAACTTTCCGGTTTTTTTTACCCCCCTCCGACCCGCGAGAGGACCACCCCCCCCGGGCCGCCCGCCCCCCCCCCCCCCCAAAACCCCCCCGCATTCCCCCCCTCCGCCCTCCTGTCACCGCTTTTCCCCAAGACCACCCCCCAAAACCCCTCCCACGTGTGCCGGGGCGGGGACCCCGCCCCCGCCCGCCCTCCGTCTGGGCCCCCCCCTTCTTTCCCCCTCCCGCCCTGCGCCCATTTTTCATGGGTGCACCCGGACGCGCCGCGCCCCCCCCGCTCGCGAAAGCCGGGGGGGGTCTGACCCCCCCGCTCCGACCCCCCTCCAACCCCCCCGGAAAACCTCACCTCCGGGGCGGGGGGGGGGGTCAGGGCCCCCCGGCACCCCCCCCTCTCGGGAGCTCGCCCCCGCCCCCCCCGGGACTGGTTTCCGGCGCCCCCCCCTTTTTTTTTTTCGAGCCCCACCACGTGTCCTCCAAAAATGGGCCCTCCACGGGGGGCCCCCCCCCCAAACCGTGCTCGTCCCCCGGGGGCCCCCACTGCCCGCTGTTTTTTTTTTTTCCTCCTCCCCCCCCCCGACCTGCGCGGGGGGGGGCGCCGGACCCTCCCCGGGGGACCCCAAGGGCGACCCCGCCGTCCTGGGTTCCCCCCCCCCCGCCCCAAAAAAAATTCCTCCCCCAAAACCCCCCAAAAAATCCCCTCGTTTCCCCCCCTTTTCCCCAGCCCCTTTGGTCGTGGGGGGGGCTGAATGAAATCTCCCCTTCCCCAAACACTTGGGGGTTTGAAAAAAATCTAAATTTTCCGGGGAACCCCCATAGACCCCTAAAAACTAAACGCGCGGGGGGGGACAATCATGACCTCCCCCCCCCTCTTCCCCCCCCTCCCGGGGGAGTCGGGAAAGCACGTCAAGCCCAATCCTACACCACAGGGGCTTGGGGGCCCGAACTGGTTAACTCTAAAAAGGTCCCGCGAGAGGGAACAAAGTGAAAACAGCGGCTTCCCCGCACGTAAAACCTATCATAAAGAAGAATATTAACATCTTTTTCCCCGACCCATGACATTGGGGAATCCAGGCGTCAGCCAGGATAAATCACTATGTATGAACTGGCCCTAATTTCTTAACATGTTTCTTTGGGGAATGCCGTCCCGCTTGGGGCAAGCATACCTTTAAAACTAAATAAAAATCTTTGTCCTTTAGCCGCGAAGGGTGGACATCGTGTCTAGTTTCTGAGATCTCAACTGACTTACCAAAGCCGGCAGACAGGGGGGAAACGGGCAAGCTGCGTCCAGAATTCGCCGAGCTCTTCTCCTGAGAACCGACCAGCAGGAACGGGGGGGGGGGGGGGGGGTCACTGGGCGCGCACCAGTGCCCCGCAAGCAGGCATGAACGGCGTCAGGTGAGGGAACCGAGAGGAGAATTAGAGCATCTGTGCCCACCCAGGGACGCCAAGCTGTGCAGACCCGGCTGGGGTTCCACAAGGGTGGTTTGTGCCCAGATGCTCTTCTCTCAATCTCTCATCTCAGGAAGAGCAACAAACTGCTTCAAGGCTGCTTCATGGTGTTTATTTTAAAGTTATCAAAGGTCAGAACACAGTGTTACCACTGGTCCCAGGTGCCAAAAATGGCCGCAAAATGTACAATACAGAGAGTTTATATAAGGTTTATCATCAAATAGAAAGTTCTACGTACATTATTTTGTCTTTAAATCCAAAACCATCACTATTATTAACAAGTCTTTTCCAAACTAAATTCCCTCTACCAATGCTACATGATAGGAACTGAGGTCACAGAAAAAGAAAAGAAGGAGAAAAGGGAGAAGGAGAACCGACTCCCTAAAATCTCCATCTTGGCCCCACAGAAATATATGAGGCATTTTCAAAACTACAAACCTATCTCTCTACAACACATCAAACATTCAGCTTCTCATTTTTTTGGTGTTTGTGTTCACCCAGGAGTGGAGGCAGCTTTTCCCAAGGGCTCATCTCGATGGCAAAACCTTCTTGTGGAGCTTTGGGGTAAATTTGGTTCCCAAGAGAACAGACAAGCTGTAGAACCTTGCTGACCCCCAACAGGAGAAATATTTTATTCTCCTCTTTTCTGAATATATTTCTTCCTGTAGCTTTTGTGACAGTCTTCAGTGTTCTGGTGACTAAAGTATAATGCTTTATAAGTAAAGTCTAATGCTGTTTCATTGAGACAGAAAGTATGTTTATTCCCTTTATTTGACCATTGCTCTAGCAAAATGAAAAAGTATCTACAGTGATGGGTTTTTTTCTTTAAATACTGAATTAAAAATCATTGTCAGGACCACAGTATTCAATTCAAAGTACTTAAGATTAAACTACCTATTTAAAAGCCTGGCTTGTCCAGCAACTTTTTTAATAGACTGGAAAGCCAATCTGATGACAACAAACACCCAACTTCTGTTCCATGTAGGATGAAATTAGTCCAGTACTTCTCTCTGTAAAAGTGAAACAACAAAGTAATAGATATATCACTGTGTTACTTTAAGTGAAGCTAGGCTTTGATCTCATCATCCCAACTATAAAACTAATTGTGAGCTAAGTAAATAATTTTATATGCACAAGTAGAACTTCAGTTACTACGCATAAAGGACATTTCAGGCCCCTCTCCACATTCAGCCCATGATTGGCAGGATGCTGCCTGAGCTACTGGATTTTCCCAGCTTCCAGCAAGCAGCCTCACGGCACCAAGCCTGCTTGTGTACTCAGCACAGCAATTTGGCTCCAGGTAATAGTTCAACTTCCCACATCAGTGGGTTTGTGCATCTATGACCAAATTAATTTTCACATGTGTTACAATACTGCAGTATTCCTCCTTCTTCAAGAATGATTTACAATTAATTTAGTCCTACAAACTCAAAAAAAATCCATTTCAGCAAGAAACCTGAGCTAAAGAACAGATTCTCTAGTGCCTAAGAGCAGGCAGAATTCACACTGCACTCTGCCCAACCATTCAAGGAATCGTAGCATCCCCTCCTATTTGCACCAACATCTTTTCATAAAACTCCAAGAAAATCATGTTTGTGGTATCTCTTCTCACAACTTCAGGAATTTGAACTGATGACTCAGAAGTTTTTTGGACCAAGTTAAATAGACAAAGTAACCAAATCAATCCTTCTCAAAACCAGGCTAAAAAGGGCACCTAAGCATTACTAATACTCTACCTTCTTCTAGTCTTCCTTTTTGGACCCAATTTTGGTTTTGCCAACTGGCAACATTAAGAGGACAGAGGAAAGGAGAAAAGGATTGTTGAATTAACAAGTACTGTACCCAAATATTACACTGCATTGCATTGTATTATACACTTCCCCAAGACTGGCAAGCTCACCAGGTTTATAATCAGGTGCTCTACATCATGCAAGAAAAAGCCAATGGCCCCTAGAGGACCCAACTTTGAGTCTGCTGCACGCCATACACACATGGTTCTCAAAGCACAGACATTTCCTAAACATAATCTTGATGCTTCATAGGCAACCAGTACTCAGTAACCAAACAGGAGGGGAGATCTCAAAGGAGCTGTGAAGAAATACATGGGGTTTATGCAAGCAGTCTTTTACTAAGAGTGATTCTGGTCTTACAACACTGTACTGATATTAACATACTCATATCCCCTGTGGACTTTTAGCTGTAGATTTGCCATGCCATGACTCATTGTGCATGCTTTCTCTTTTCATTGCATAAATTGAACAGAATTGAACACCTAAAATAGAATACCTCATAAAATGTTAACTGACATTTTCCCTTACTATTTCCATGCTTTTGTCAAAACTGGAGTCTAAAAAGATGCCATGTTTTTCTCATGGATCTTAAACAGTGTTCAATGAAACATTCAATGTTCTCAGAGAAAAATTCCTAGGAAAAGAAGCAAGAAGATATTTATGTGAAAAATGTATATTGACTCTAGTCAGAATTTAAGTCCAGCCATACCCACCTCTCTGAGGACCAGCTGGACACAAGGGTTTGTGTTTCTGCCAAACTTCTATACCCTTAATTCAGCAGAAAAACACCTTGTCCTGGGTAAAGTCTAATTGTGAGAGTTTTTCTCCCATCTCTCTTCCATTTATAACAGCATTGAGAGGGACATGAAAACATTCCTTTCAGAAGGATGGCATTCACCCACAAAACTCAAGAGGAACTGAAGATAGACATTTTCATGGCTGTTGATCTTGTTCATATCAGTGTTTCTGCAAGGAGGATGATACTATTCATATTTGCTATGAGAGGAAAGCTCTGATGGCCATGGGACGGGCTTGCTCATATAGAATCTAAAGTTTCATAACAAGTACACCAAACTAAATCTCATGATGAAAGTGGCAGAAACCAGACTAGATTCTTCTACTTCTCCATGTAATGCTACCAAGACATAACATAAATCAATGATGGAGATTACAGAAGTGTGAAGAGGTACATGAGGATTACAAAGATGTGAGAGGTTATAAAGGGAGAAAATTAAAAGGCCAAAGCTGAAGTACAATTTATTCCCACTAGGGCCATAAAAGCCAAGAGAAAATGCTTTTACAAATATATCAGCAACAAAAAGAGAGCAATGGAGAATCTCCATCCTTTACTAGACACAAAAGGAAACACAAGATGACAGACCTCAGTGTACTCACCCCCTAACCTCGAACACAGGACTGGAAGTAGAATACAGCCCTTATAATCCAAAGGAAGTGGCTAGTGGACTGCTACACCACTTCAAACACCCATAAATCTATGGGCCCTAATGGATCTACCCAAGGTCCTGAGAGAGCTAGCAGAAAACTTGCCAAGCCCTTTGCAATCATTTACCACAGTCCAGATTGACTGGAGAGGTCCCAGTTGACTGGAAGTTGACAAATGTAACATCCATCTGCAAGAAGGGTTGGAAGGAGCATCTCAGAAGCTACAGGACTGTCAGCCCTTGGTGCTAGGCTGGCCATGATCCAGATCATCCTGAGTGCCATCACAACGGAACGTACATAAACAGCCATGGCTCAGGCTCAGCCAGCCTGGGTTTTTGAAAGGTAGGTGCTCCTTGATCAACTTGATCTTTTACAACATGATGTTCCTGCTTGGTGGATAAGGGAAGGCTGTGGATGTTTCCTACTTGGATGTTTAGTAAAATCTTTGATACTGTCTCCCATGACATTCTCCAAAAGAAACTGTCACTGCCTGCTCATGGCTTAGACTGCAAAAGCAAAGCAGAAATTTTAAAGCAGATTCCACAATCCTTTGCAAAGGAAAAGGAAAAAAAAAAACAAAAACCAAACCACACCAATTCACCACCCCAAGGATTTCTTTTTTTCTTAGTTCACTGATGGATAAATCTTTCATAGTGAAGAATTCCCATGGAAATTCATGACAGTCTGAAAAGAAGAGCCTGACTTGGAAATATGAAAGAAGAATTTTAGCTTTTGGAAGCTATGTTAAAAACACTGAACACCTCCAATTTGAATGATTCAATCACTGAAGTATCAACATTGAGATGCAGAAAGCATGGCTACTTGATATCCTTACAGTCATGTAAATTGTCGCTTTTTTACAAAGGTAGACTAAGATTATAAAAAGTTTAAGTAACATTTTCCACCAGTTTAGATTATGAGTTTTTAATTAAGCACAAATGAATCTCAATTTCTAAACAGAGTTTTGCTTTTAAAGCATCTAAAGTAGAACACATAAACACTTGAATAAAGAGTATTTCACAGGTACTTCAGACAGCTAAAATGCACTCAGAGGTTATGTATATTTTGTGTCAAGTGCTAGTCCTGATGTCTTTTTGTAGTCAAAATAAGGAACTCTCTGTGTGACCATTATTAAAATAAAACCAAAACAGTGCCTAAGTTAATCTTCATAAGATAATTTTTCAGGTAAAAAACTGAATCAAAATAAACAGGGAAGGGAATAAAATTAAACCAGCAAACCATGAGGTGATACAGAAGGTTTATACTCCCAGAGCGCAGGCACGCCAGGATGGGCTCTCAAGCACACTGCCAGAGCCCCCTAGACCAGATTTGTACTGAGCAGCAGGGCTGCCAGAAAAGGGATGGTATTGTGAACTATGATTTTAGGAGTTGAATTTTAGCCGAGGGTTAGAAGCAATTCATAATGAAGTTAGCTAACAAACAATAGGTTCATGATTATTAGAAGCTTAAGCTAGAGCTAATTGTTATATTGTTTGCCATTATGAGCTTATTTGTAGAAAGAAGTGAGCAAGTGAACCATTCTAAAGAACATTTTGAAACCATAGAACAACGTCCAGCACCTGACTTTCTGTCAATCAGTCATGAAGCAGGGGATCTGGATCTTGCCAGAGGGTCCACAGAGACCTGATGAAGACTCCTGATTTCATCCATAAGACCGTGGCCCAATTTGACACCACCAACCCAAATCAAGAGAAGAATTTGCACACATGTGAAGACTAATAACCTCATTTTAATACAGAACAGGATGGGAGGTGCTGGGGTTATGCATATGTATTGTATGTGAGATTTTGGGAGATATATAGAGGGCAAAGAACCTTGCACAGGCGGTCACGCCTCCCATGCCACCCGCCCGTGTCAATAAACATACCATTTCAATTAGTTAGAGAGTTTCTGTCCATCATCTTTGGTTTTAAATGACTCACTGGAGGGGACCCGGCCTGCCACGCTGGCGACCCCTGACTACAACCCGCGCTGCTTCTTCACACGCGCAATGCGCCCGACGACTTCTCCTAAACCTCCTCTTTGCTCTGTTTTTTCCCTCCATGGGCAGTGGTCTCCGGTGCATTCCCGCGACACTGAGGTTTCCCAGCTCCCCCCGAGAGTCCCAAGGATTCCCCGCTGGCACTGGCCCCCCCTGGGCTGGTCCCTGCCGCCTCCGTGGCCAGCCCAGCCGGTGCCTCCTGCCCCGCTACTCATGGCCTCGTCAGCCCTCCTGGCCTGGACCCCACATCCAAATGCGTTGGTACTGAGGGAAGGGCATCCAAGGGATGAACTTGGAACTGTGAAATACAAGGTTGTGTTTCGTGTCAGGTAAATAAAGGTAACCTGTGTAATTATAATTGTGGGATGTGTGGATATAATTGTGGGCCGTGGGACAGTTATAAAGATAAATTTTATAACTGAGTAAAACAAAAACATGGAAAAAGGCCTTTGAACTAATACTGAGTTCATTGACTATTCTATGTCTTAAGTCGTTTGGTAGTATTTGAATTATAACTTTAGGATGTTGCTTTGTGATAAAACCCTAGGCTGTTTTGTACTGAGAACCTTTGAATTATAACTTTAGAATAATGTTTTGTATTAAGATTTTTTAAATTGTACTTTAGAATAAACAAAAGAGGGATATGAACTAATCTCAGACTCCTAACAAAACAGTGAGAACATCCTGAAGAAGGAAGTTTGGACCACACCATCTGGATATATATGTGTAATATATCCTAGGATATATTACAATAGAAGCTGGATACACATCCCAAGAGGAAGCTTGACTACACCATCTGGATATACATCCTAGGATATATCACAATAGAAGCTGGATATACATCCTGAGACATACATCCCAGGAGGGATGGATAACAATAAAGTATAGAATTGTGACATAGAAATTTTTTTAGTAGAAAATGCTAAATGGGATAAATTCTCAATAAATACCACAAGCCCAGAAATCGGTGTGCAGTCAGAGAGGGAAACTTCTTTACGATACCCAGCACTGCTGCTCATACTTTACCAAACACTAATTAATAAATTGAATTACTGCCTGATATATTGGCTGAGCCAAGCCTCTCATTTCTAACAGTGCTGGTGTCCTGGAGGTCACTGCACCACGGTCACCTACAGGTGACGGTGCCACCCCACCCTGCATGCCAGGGTGCGGAACACTCGGGAGCCTGCTGACCCATTCCTGTGAGGAGACAGGGTAGCCAGAGCCACGAGCGGGAAAGGCGCCCTGTGCCCTACTCCTGGTCTCTTGGCATCTCTTCACTAGAAATAAACTTGAAGGAAAAAATACAAGCAGTTCCAGTGATAAAAAATGTTTGGAAGGTTTGAGACAACGGCAGAATCAGAATCAATACAATTTAGAGAATTCCATACTGTTATCTTGACAAGAAAACATAGTTGTCCTCAAATGGGTTTTAACCCAGTGTGCAAAAGGCCAGTCGATGCAAAGTAGAGGTATTCGATTTATTTGCAGTTCTGTGCAGAAAAGGGTGCTAGCAGTAAATCCACAAAGCCAACATACTGACTATCAGAACTTTGCAGTTCTGATAGTCTACTTTCTATTGGCTGAATGATTCTCTTGCTTCATCTGCTTTTTAGCCCACACGCTCAATCTTCTTTCAATCCAGCACCCAAATTTCTTAGCTGATGCCTTCCTTTCTTCAGACAGATCCTTTTTTGATCCAGTGGGCATGATCTACTACCAGAATTACCTAGTTTAATAAGCTTGCCTTGTTTTGTTCCTCAAAATCTGTCATTTTATTGGGCATTTCAACAAGTGTCGCTGGTTTGGCACTCTGTTATGTCTTGTTTCAGTTATGTACTTAGCTTCTCTTCTTCTTCTTTTCTATAGCTGCTACAATCAGTGAAACATACTAAATATAACTTATCTATTTGGCAGCCATACATCAACATTAGAGTATGCTAAGTACACTGAAGTCAAGTATCACACCCAGCTGAGAGCTGCGATTTCTTTCTTCATTTCCTAATAAGAAAGAAACAAAAAAAAAAAAAACCAAATTAGGAGTCAGAGTGACTAGAAGAATGAAAACCCCGATAACTTCTTCATCAAAAGAATCAAGAACTGTACATACATACAGATGTTAGTAATATTTAGCCAATACGTGTGTACCACCATCACAACGTCTTTCTAGCCTCACTAGCTTCAAAGACGTCCTTAAGGCACCCAAAGCAGAAAGTAGACCAGACAAACTGCAGGGATCTGTCTCAAAAAACAATGGATCTCTATCAATGTGCTTTCACAATAAAAAGAAACAGTTCCTGAAGAGCCACTTCTGAAAGCTGAAACTAAAGCCAGAAGTACACACAGAAAATCACCAAAAAATCAGTAACAAGAGCCCACACATATGTGATCACAACACAAACAAATCCCTCCTCATGCTAAAACACATTATTTTGCTATAGGAGAGAAGGCTGCATTTTTCAGGAATAGCCTCCTTGGCTAATGAAAAGAGGCTTCCTCTTTATTTTAAGCAGACTTAGAAGCATAAAGAATTTTATGTAATTTCATGCATAAATGTCTGAAAGACAAATGGATTCAAGTATCTTGAAGCTGAAGACTGAGTATCCAATCTGTCTAAAGCAATACTGAGAATGCCTGCCTGGGACCATGGTGCCTTTGGAAGATTTCTGCTGATCTAACAATTCAGAACTCCTCTTTCAGAGAAGATATTACAGAGTTGGACTCATGAGCATCAAACCATCATAGGAGAAAGCTCCCCACATGTCCTACTAAAGATGCTTGAGCTATGACAAGTTAAAAAGAAAGCCTAATGACACTACAGAAAAGCCTGAAATTCTTGTAATGTTTCATATTTAATTTCTTTTCAAGAGTGGAATGAGTGCTATCCAAGTGTTACCTTACCATGTAGGCCTACCTACAATGGGAGAAAGAGGAAGTACAGACTGAGAAAAGCGCTCTCCGTTTCACAACCCCCCACCCTGGTAAAGTTCTGCAGGACTAATGACAGACAGAGTAAGTGGTTCAAGAGGTCTGTGTAGGTGGACTCATTTCCTTTTTCTGATGAATTTCCAATTATGCCAAATTCAACAATGGGTTTGCAATATGAGTAGATGTCTTCTAGCCTGAAATTAATGTTTAGTAGCACAGGCAACTAAGCAGTAAAGAATGATAACAATTGTGAGCATATATATATGCATAACATACACACACACACACCATAACCATGTGACAGAAAGTGCTATAAGAAGAAAAAAACATTTACCTCCACTAATTCAGTTTTGTCTGGATTTTCCTGATGTTGGTAAATGCACATGCTTAGAAGTGAATATAGTTTTTGCCATGCTTGATATACTGACATTCTCAGTTGCTGTGACAACAGCATCCAGCACTTTCTGAAGAAAAAAGAAGTGGAAACTGCAATTCAGAATAGGACAAGGTATGTCCAATTTCGTATATTGTTAAATAAAAGTGGCACTTTGGAGAGTTGATTGAATTTCCCATGAGATTTAACTGGAGAAAACAAGCTAATTTCTCACACTTCAGAGAAAAAGAAGGTTTCAAGTTCAGACAGTATTTTCTTACTCATCAATCTATGACATCAGCGATCATAACTGCAATCGACTGCTTCCAGAACAGCAGGGAATGACACAATCCACTTTGTTATAGAGTAGCTGCCACCGAAAAGCCACGGTTGTATTTCATTAGAATGTAATACAGGGCCCTGGAAAATATGTCTTTGGAAGCCATGCTACAGATATTCCAGATACAGCTGTGCCAGCTGGAAACAGAAGCTCCTTAGGTGCTCACCTCTAGCCATTAGCTGGATGTGTACTGTGCCAAACACCACTGAGCTCCTCTCTTTCAAGTTAGGAGTGACAAATCAGCAAAATGACTGCCTGTAGCAAATTGCCAATCTATCACACAGTTCCTTCTCTTGTGGAGATATGAATGTGATAATCTGTGGAAATGCAATACTAACAAGCTAGTGGCACCACTGCTGTTCAGTAACACTGTGTTGTGTGAGGTTATGAAGATATAGCTTAAGAAAACAGTTACACTGAAAGAAAGTATTACTGCCTCACTTACTGCCATTAACTCAGCCCTGCTCAGATCAGTTAGCATAAGACTGGAGTCTTCCCCTGAACTTGTTCTATCCAACATTCAGGTAAGAGGCACAAAACTCACACAGTGTTCTTTTAACTACTGCAAACACAACATAATAGAAGGACATGACAGAGGTGTGTGCCAACATCTCCAGTGAAACTACTTCTAATTGCTGCCACAAAGGTGACTTCATGCTTTTTTTATTTGTTCGTCAAGTTCTATGCCTATTACCAAGCAATAAACAAACAGAAACTGCCACCAATCAAACCAACTCAACAAACCCAAACAAATAATAAAAAAAACAAAATAGCCCATTCAAAACCAAGCAGATATATTTTGGAAGTTCATCCAGCTTATTGACTTCGGAAAGTTCCAAAGAGCTTCTCTGGTCAGAGCATCAAGTTTCCAGTAACACTCATGTTAAGAAAACAAGTTTTCTAAAAAAAAAATATGTGCTTCATGACTGTGGCTTTGTCCTCACAGCTGAAAAATATATATAAGCTGAAATATCTGTAAGGACTGTGCTATAACCATTTCTCCAGCTGGAAATAAATTTGGTGCACAGGCTATTAGAACTCTAACTCTAGAAAAACCTATGTGGTTTCTCTCCATATGCAGGCAGATGTGAACAAAACCCTCTAAAATTTGCTTCCCTAGGACACCAGCCTTAGAAAGCTAGTTTCACTTCTACAAATTATGTCACAGCTTACAATGTGATAGAAATTGTGTGGACAAGCCTCTTCCTTCATCAAGAGGATTCCATTCTGGTCATATTCTCCTTACACAGAGGAATCATCCAAATAGTACTCCCTTTCTCAGATAAACAGCAACCTCTTATGCTTTGACTAAATTTCAGGACTTCAACTAGCAATTTCCCAAATTTTCGTCAGTCCTTTCAGGGCCTGAAAGTCAGGTCCTTCTTTTATACCCTCTCCAGTTCAAGCAAAGGAACCTCTTTTAGCCCCAGTAGCTAGCCACTTTTGACCCTTTTCCCAGCTATAGCCTAGGATAACAATTTCTCTCTTATAAGGACTAGAAAAGCCTTATAACACAGTAACTGTATGAATGTAAAATTCTAACCCTGAATTTTGAAAGAATTTTAGAAAAGCAGGTATCTTATCCAGATGCGTTTTAGGTCAACCTGCTAATTTCAGTTTAAAGCCATAAAAGCTAAAACTCAAGGGCCTTTTCTGGTTCCTAATAAATGAAAACATGCAAACTGAAAAACAAAACAACCCTACCCTAACCCCTCATAAAAACTGCATTAATAACTACCAGTACTAGAAGGTTGTTATTGGGCTGTTTTAAAATTTAACAAATCCTTTTACATTAACAATTAGGAAGATAACCCTGTCTTCTAAAATACAGCAAGAGCAGCAGTTTTACACTAACTGCAGAAACAACTGACATAGTCCCTTACAGGCTGAATTATATCACAAGCTATATATCCCTCTCATAAATTGTTTGAATTGGCATTGGTTAACAATAGATGCAATTTTACAATCATAAAAAAAAAAAAAAAATTCCTACTTCAGTATTTACAAATTTGAAGTTAGACTTACTCTGAGCTCAGAGTAATCCACAAACACTCCTCTTTTTTGTATTTTGATTGCTTTCTTGTCCCATATTTGTGGTTGCCCATGCACCTGCAAATCTAGAACAACACAAAATTGTCAGGATTTCTCCTAATGTGGAATAGAGTACCCACGAAGTATCCTGTACCTGAAACAGGGTACCTCTCTGCAATAACAGAGAAAAATTTTAGTCAATTCTTGGTGCTCAAATGCAAGTACATGAAAAATGATTGACAGAGAATTATCACTAAAGCAAATACTGTATTAGTTGTCAGTTTACAGTAACAAAGTTTTATACAGAATATAAAATTGTATAAATATGAAATGTAGAATAAATACAAATAATTGTATTGAATATTCAATTGATGAATATAAAAATGTAGAATATCCTCTACCTGCATTGGTTTTGGATGCAGGAGGTTCAGCAGCTTGCTTCATAATCAAGTCCTCATAAAACCCTTTTCTTTCAGCACAGGTGGTCTTGGGATATTGAAAACTTCTTCACGATTAGTACTAAACAATTTTTTTATCTAGACCATGAGATGAGAGATTAGATGAGAGAGTATAAGGCCACATTTTTTTTTTTTATTATTATTATTTTCTATTCCAAACAGATGAATGCATTTCTAAATTACGCTGAATACTCATCTAGATAAAACAAGCTATTAAAAGTTAACTTCTTGGACATAAAAGGCTAGATTTTCATAGGACTGCAGACTAAAATACCTTCTTTAATCAACCTTCTAGGTTTAAGATCCATGAAAAAAGTATGATAAACCAATCAGTAAGGGGTGACACCCACCACCCCAAATACTGGTTATTGTACATTTACCCAGCTTGATGTCCTTTAGCTTGAATATTTGTGACAGCTACAGAAGGAAGAGGCAGGGCTCAGCAGACAAGTGCCAACTTTTTGGTAATGTGGGGGGGTTTTTGTGTTTTTTTTAATTTTAGAAGACACATATTAACTTTATAAAAACTTGTATTACTTAGAGAAGCATATTAATATTTAAATACTTTCCTTTAATGAACACTCTTAGATCTAGAAAGCACAGCATTTGTTCTTAATTAATTTGTTAAGAAATACAACTAAAACTTGATTTTCAAGTTGCTTATACAGAAGTTAGTTCTTAGCTTTAAATTTGTTAAGTTTCCACCTAGATGAAAAAAGAAATTAATTTTTTGTGAAATAATTTAAATTAGAAATTCCATTCAATCACTACCAATGTGACCACAATACTTTTTCAGTAAAAATGTTTTCAGAAAAACAATCTTTTTTCCCAGCTACCTTTCAAACACTGTGTATTCCTTCACTAAGTACACACCAAACTATCTTGAAGCTACTGAACCAGTTGTCTGAAGTGTCTATATATCTGTCTAGTAAGCACAAGTGTGTGAAAAGGGAGAAAAAGTTTGGGTCAACCTCTTCACTCAGAAAATAATTTAGACAAATGCTTTCAGCATTGTTTTGTCTAAGCAGATTTTAAGAGACAGGGTTCTTGTGTCTGAGTAATAACAGCATAAATTTGCTTAAGAGCAGCACGGTACTCCAATGTTTCAAGGAGTTTGTAAATTAACAAATAACTGATCAACAAAGAAAGAAAAGTATTGCCAGAAATACCTCTTCAGGGAGATCTTCATGTGGCACATCTGATGTTGCAAGGACCAAAACTGGAGCAAAGGATGGAATGTTTTGCAGTAGTCCTATAAATCCAGGTATCAGTGTAGGTCCAAGAGCCTCCCACCACAAAGAATTTGTGGGATATAAATGATACTTGGTGCTGTTCTTTGAGCTTCTCGTATCAACTGGTCAAATGAAAGTTTGGATAAGAAAACTACATCATGTACAACAGGCCACTAAGTAGCTACATATCAGTCAGACTATCTTGTGAAATGAGTGCATAAAGCCAAGACATCAAGACAAAACAATAAATGAACAACTGCTTGAAAATAAGGTAACATTTTCACTTTGACTCTAACAGACAGAAACAGAGCTGAACTTGATTTCAAAACTACTTAGAGGTAACTCCTAAAGAGCCTCAAAACAAGGTGAATGATATATCTGAAAAATCAAGACTAACCCTTTAGCAAGATGTGTTAGCCTGGAGAAATTGCTACACAACTCTGACTGTGCCATTTCCAGTTCAGTGTGGGCCCATACCCACATTAGACTGGAGCACAGCCTGAACAAAGACCTATGTGAAAAGATGAAGGCTCACACAGTAAAGGAGACTGCAAACAAATCATATTTTCAAGCACATTTTTTAAGAGGTGACCATCCTTAGTCTGCCTGAAGAGCTAAATAGCTCAGTCTCTCTCATTCCTCTCATTAAGAAAGTATCCATCAGACCAGATGATGTGCTCTGAAAGACCACAAACCACTGCCAACAGATGGCACTTCAGTCACAGAAGAGACAGGGTTTCTACTGCATGAGGAAAGTGGCAACAGCCCTTGCCCACGGCAAATTTCTCCATGCACCATTTCAAAGTAACAATATGCAGGGAGTTCCTGTCACAAGATAAAAGCATATGGTATATCCATGCAGTAGATAGGTATTTATGTAGCCATAGGTGCAACCACAATGTAACAAAAGCGGAATTATTCCTCCTGTTGGCAAACGAGCTTCCAGTCACATGATGTGTCTGTCCTGACTTGTACAGCTCTAAAACGCTGCTAATAAAGATCAAAATATTTTAATACAGTGATACCAAGTAATGAAATTTATTTCCTGTCTGAAGGTAGACAATCAAAACTGCAGTAATCTGTATGTATTTATTTTTCTAGTTAAGGAACACACATCAATTTACACATTTAAGCATTGCATGAATTGCAACTCTTTCATTGCATTTCACTGCAGCAAAATAAACCGTATATGTATATTTCAAAAAAATCTTCTTTCCACAAAGAAAATATTGTACAAATGTTGTACAAATATAATAAAAAATGTTACAAAAAGTGCATGATGCCATCAGGCCGATGCAGAGCCAGGTACTGGAGCACAGAGATTTAAGAAGCAACAAAACCAACTTTCTGTATCCCATGAAAACCAGCAGGATTATTTGCCACAAAGAGGGCTTATTAGCAGCACCTTCCATCTTCCCAAGCTTCTAGCAATATCCTCCCTCTTTCATTCCGAATAGAAATGAAACAATGGCTATGTACAAATGTCCTAATTCAGTATCATTCCATTTACAAGAAAAGTGAATTTTCAGACAAAAGTAAACACATAACAGCAAATTCAAATCAGGCCAACTCCACTAACAGCCAGTTGTGCTTATTTCACTGGTTAGTATAACGGTTCAAGAATCCTATGAGAACAACAACAAACAAAATAACATACCTGTGAACATGTTTCTTCCTGTGATGTGGTGTTAAACAAGGTCAGTAATCTAGTGTATAAGCTGGAAACTCTTCCAGGCATGTAATATGGCAGACGCCAAATCAGAAGCCTGCCCAGATCCTGGCTCTTCAACTAGTAAGAACCGTGCCTGAAAGATGTCGGCTCGTAAGAAGGATTTCTGCAACAATAGAAGAAAACAAGTTTAAAAAAGAGTGATGAAGACGCACATGGATGTCAAATATTTTTTTCATACTTTTTTCTTGTGTATATATGCTCCATGTTCTACCAAATAATAAGCTGGTCCGTGATTCTGTGATCAAGACCAGACTATTTATCAAAATTTATTTCCTCAAAAACTGGTATCACTCCTCTGCTAAAAAATCCTGCCAGTTCCCAGCGTGTCTACTATTCCTTTGGCTAGGTGAAGTAACAGTTCTTAAATCCTACAGGGGAATGCCCAGGCAAATATACACAAAACAGCTAGTCAGTAACCTGATACAGGGCAAAATAACAACTCTCACAGCACAAACCAGCCTGGGTCTCTTCACTGTCCATACACAACCATTTTCAGCTTGCCTTATGTGAGATCTCTACACCTGTAAAATTTTGCTAAAATTTGACCACAGATCCTGGAGATAGTGGGAAGAAAGGAGTAAAACCACATTTCCAGGAAAAAATGTGGATACTGAAATGCACTAGTTGTATCTGATGAAGAAAATTACTTGATTGCTTAAATTACAAGCACTTCACTAAATATGTATAGGTTTATATTCATTATGGTTTCATCTTTGGCTTGTCTATTAATTTCCTAGTCATCTTGCTTTACTTGCATGAAATACACTTGTGAAGAGGTTTGTGCATTTTCACACTACATTACTATTGTACCTTTATTTGCTGAAGTCATAGTTCTTAGAGACTTAACAAAGATCAGCAAGTTATATTTTCTGGCAGCACAGCCATAGGAAGCGAGAAAAGATACCTGACAATCATCTATTTTTAAAACTATTGGACTACATGACTTCCACAATTGAAATGTCAAAAGATAACAAAAAATCAGTAGGGTAAAGGTAAAAAATGCAGATATAATTTAATTTTTTTCTCACAGTGATTTAACAAACCATTTCTTTTTTTGTTTCTGATATATAATTTGCTACAAGTTCAACCATCTTGGAAGTAGAAAGGTAAAAGATGGTTACATAAATTCATAGAGGTTTTGTAAGAGAAAAGGACAGAATGAGCGTTTTTGGGGCCTGAATCTTTGAAGGGATGCTATGGATTAAACCAACATATTTTAATAGTCTGTGAACCAGTTTGACTTAGTAGAAGACAGCTGGGCCAATCAGTTTGAAATTAGGGCAGTGTAGTCAAACTGTTAGATCTAGGACCCAGATGGATCTTCACAGTTGAATTCTTGCAAATATTGATCAGCCCCACACGCGTCCTTAACTCCTTCACTAGTAACCCTCACATATTTACATAACATTTTACAGACAGCCATCTCAAAAATGTCACCATAAAGAGACAAACATAAAACCCCTAAAATCAAAATTTCCCCCCCTTTTTTTTTGGGTTTTTCTTCAAAATTTGATTTTAAAGGGGCCCCCCCCTCACTGAAAAAGCCCCAAACATTCCCAAAAAAAAAATTTTTTGGGGACAAAAGTTTTTTTTTTTTTTTTACGAATTTTTTTCAAAAAATCCCCGCCTTTTGCCCCTTTTTTTAAAACCCCCTTTTTTAAAAAACAGGGGTAAAAACCCCCTTTCTCTCAAAAATTTTTTTTTTTTGGAATTTTTTTTTTGGTTCCTTTAAAAACACCTTTTCCACAGAATTTTAAAGGGGAATTTTCCCCATTTTTTAAAAAAAGATTTCCCCGCGCCCCCTTTTTATGGGGCCGGGTTTTTTTTTTTTTTCTCCCTTTTTTGAAAAACCAAATTTTGGAAAGGGTTTTTTTCCCTTTTTAAAAAAAACATGAAAAAAAAACCAAAATTTTTTTTGAAAATTCCCCAATTTCCAAAAAAAACCCTTCCCCCCCCCTCATTTAAGCATTTTTTTTTTTTTTAAATTTAAAAAAATTGTGATAAAAATCAGGGGCCCAAGGGAAAGGGGGGACAATTTTTTTTTTTTTTGGGGCTTCTCTAACGTCCTTTTTTACCCTGGCTTTCTGGGGAACCCAATAAAAACACCAAAAAGGGGGGCGGGGGGGAAAAAAAGGGCAAAAATAAAAAGAAAATTTTTTGATTTAAAATTTTTAAAAAAATTCTTTAAAATGTAGAGTTTTGGGGGGCCCCTTTAAGGGGGCCCGAACCCAAAGGAAAAGGGCTCGACCCCTTTCCCCCCCATAAAGGGGCCCCGCCCCCAAAAAAAGGGGGGAAAATTTAACCCCAGATCATCCCCTTTAAACCCCCCCTGGCCAAAAAACTTTTCCCTTTAAAAATTTAAAAATTTTTTGGGGGGAAAAAATTTTCCCTATTTTTTAAAACCTTTTAAAATCCAAACCCCCGAAATTTTTGGGGTTTGGGAACGGCCCCAAAAAGGGGGGTCCCCCGAAAAAATTCCCCAAAATTTCCCCCCCACTTTCAGGGTTTAAGTCAAAACCCCCATTTCCCCTCCCCGCAAAAATCAAAGTAAAAAAAATTTTTAAATGTCCCTTTTTTTGGGCCCGAAATTTTTGTGTAAAAGTTTTTCCCTTTCGTAAATTCCAAAAATTTTTTTTTTTTTTTCGGGGGAAATTTTTAAAAAAAAATTTTTTTTTAAAATTTGGGAATACCCGGGGTTCTTCTTTTAAAGCAACCCTTTTTTCAGGGGAAAAAGCCCTCCCCGCAACCTTTTAAAATTTTTTTTTTGGGGGTTTTCTACACCTTTGAAAATAGGGGGAATTGCCCCCCCCCCGGGAAGGCCCCCAAATCCCCTGTTTTTTTTGGGAAAAAAAAATTTTTTGCAAAAAGGGGGATGGAAAATCCCCCTTTCTATTATTTTTAAATTTTTTTTTTTGGGAAACAAAATCCCCCCACCCCCTTTTTCACTCTCCCAAAAAACCTGAAAAGCAAAACCCCGGGCAAAAAACAAAAGAAAACCCCCGCTTCCCCAAAACATAAGCTTTTTTTAAGGGCCCCGCAAAACCCCAAAAAAATGAAAAAAACAAAAACAAAAAACCCCCAAAAATACCTTTAACAAAAATATATTCTTTTTAGGTTAAAACGTCCCCCCTTTTCTTTTAGCCAAAGGCGGGAAAAAAAAAATGCTAACCCTTCCCCTTCCCCAGGGTTTTACTAGGGGTTTTTTTTTTTTTCCCCAAGGCCCCCCATAAAAAGATCCCCCCAAAACCCTTTTTAAAAACCTTTATCCCAACCCAGGGGGGAGGCCCCCGGGGGTACAAACCCCCCCGTAAATTTGGAAAAACAAAATTTGGTGAAGTTTTTCTTGCGGGGGACGGGGAAAAACCGGGGAATTTTCCCCAAAAAATATTGAAATTTTTAAAAAAGCTAGTGCCCTTTCCTTTCTACAATTCCAAACCCCTCACACTACACCTCAGATGATTTTTAAAAAACCCCGGGGGGGAAAAAAAAACCCACATTTTTTTTTTCCCAAAATCACCCAAACAAAATTTTCCCCCCAGCCCCGGTCCCTTTTAAAATTAAATTGTTGATGGGTTCAAAGGTTTCCCCCCCCCCCCCCCGTGTTTTTTTTTTTAAAAATTTTTTTTTTTTAAAACTTGCCCAGAAACCAAAAAATTTTTTTTTTTTATTTTTTTTTTCCCCCCAAATTGTCCCTTTTTTAAAAAACACAAAAACACAAAAATCCCCCAAAACCCCTTTAAAATAAAAACAAAAACTTTTTTTTTCCCTTTTAAACTTCCCCATTTTTTTTTTTAAAGGGGCATTTGTTAAAAACACTTTTTTCCCGTTTTTTTTTCCCCGCAAAAAATGTTTTAAACCCTTCCCTTAAAAATTTTTTACTCAAAATTTTTTTTTTTGGGGGGTGCGTAAATAAAAAAAGGGGGGTTTTTTCTTTTTCCAATTAAAAAAAATAGTTTTTTTAAAAAAAGAAACCCAATGTTTTAAAAAAACAAAATTTTTAAAAAAAAAAGCCCCCAAAAAACCCGCAAAAAATTTAAAATTTTAAATAAAGAAAATTCTCTTTAAAATTTTTGCCAAAAAAAATTTTAAAAGTGACCCTTTTTATATTTTTATCAAAAAATTTTTCCTTTTTTTCCCCTTTCCCCTTTTTTTCCCAAAAAAAAACAAACCCCCTCCCATTTAAAACATTGTTTTTTTCCTTCCCCAAAAAAAAAAAAAAAAATGTTTCCCCCCCAAAACATTTTTTCCCCCCTAAAAACCAAAAAAAATTTAAATAAATTTGGCCCCCCTTTTCCCTTCTGATCCCCAGGAAACCTTTTCAGTGAAAATTTTTTTTTCTTTGGGAAAAAAAAATTTTTAAATTAAACCACAATTTTTTTTTTTAAAAAATTCCCCCACACAAAGGGAAATTTTGTTTTAATTTTTTTTTAAAAGGGATTTTTTTGTTTTTTTTTCCCGAAACGGGGTACAAATTTTTTGGCGAAAAAGCAATTTTTTTCCAAAAAATTTTTTTTACTAGCCCTTTCCCCCCCAAAATTAGCTTTTTTTTTTCCCCCAAAAAAAATGCCAAAAAAAATTTATGAAAACCAGAAAAAAAAAACAAAAAACAGAGGTTTTTAAAAATTTTTTGCCCCCAAACCTTTTTCCCCCCCCCCCCAAAAAAAACCCCCCCCAAATTTTTTTTTTTTCCTTTTTAAAAAAAAAAATCCCTTCCCTTGCCCTTTGCCCATTTCAAATGGGGAACCCTTTTTTTTTCCAAGAGAAAAAAAAAACATTTTTTTGATTCACCCTTTTTCCCAATATATTCATACCAGGTTTGCCTTTCAGAGACAAGGGAAAATTCTGCACTATTCCCTTTTGGTTTCCAATCTGTACATTAAAAGATGGAACTTCACTGCTCCAGATGCTGCCTTGTTTACAGGGGTTTTTTTTATAAAGACACTTTTGACACATAATTATTTGAAGTTCTACCTCTCTTTTTTGGAAAGTTGAACCCCGGAGCTCCCTCTTTCCCCAAACGCCCGGGGTCTTCGTAAAGCAGATCTTAGAATCCTCTGTTTGGGGCCCTTTTAAACCACAACCTCCCCTGCGGCCCCTAACCAATCCAAATGTCAGAAGTGTTCCCACACAAGCTAAAAGAAAAAATTTTTTTCAATCCTGGTTTAAAAAATTTTTTTTTCTTCTCCCCACTATCTTCTCGGCTTCCTTCAAAAAGGACAGTTTTTATTACAAGAACGATCATGAAATATTTTTTAAGACATAAAAAATCAAAAAGGGGTAACAGCCTTTGGTAAGAAAACAAGCTTAGGTTGTTTCCAATTACTTTAAAAAATATCAGAAATCCTAGCACGAATTACTACTTTTTCGGGCTAAATGAAGGCACACATCATGATAAAATAGGTTGCCTGCTTTTTCACAAAGAAACCAGCACCTTTCTACATAATACAAAACAGCCCCAAACCTATGAACCGCTTTTTTGCTGGGAAACCGTACAGGAGCAAGAGCATCGTCTCATCAAAAAAATAATTGAAGGTTGCTCTGGAGGCCTACAAAAAAACACAAAACACTGTCATCAAAAACAGTAGCCTTTTTTTGAAAAAGAAAAGCATTAAAGACATTATGTTGGGAAAGCACTGGAACTAATTTTTTTCGACTACCTCAGGGGATTTTCTACTAATTAACTTAAATAAACTGTTGTCTCTGAAAATAACCTTTCTTTTTTTTTTGTTTTAGTATAGGGGAGTCAGTTCTCAAAAATTGAAATAAACAAAAACTTTTTTTGCTCCTTTGAAAAGATATACCTGAGGGACTTCCAAGGACCATAAGAGGAAGGTTAACTTCTCGTCCAATCCTGACCCCCCCCAAAAAATTTTTATATATACAATCAACAAAAAACAAAAACCCTTCTTTCCTTTCTTTTTTTACTTAAAACACCGTTGTGGGGGTTTTACGTGTGTTTCTTTTTTTGCGTCACATTTAAAAATGAAACCCCCCCTTTCAACCCACTGAACAGGGACAAAACAAATCATCCCATAGTTTTTACCTATTTTGGCAACCATGAGAACAAGGTCAGTTTTTTGGAAGCGACCCTTCCCATTACTACTGAAATAAACATGTTTCCCCCCTGAAAATTTTTTTTTTTTCCCTCTCACCTAAGCTACCATCTCTTGCTTTTGAACCTTTTTCTGTAACTGAGTTGGGTTGGTGGAGGGTTTTTTTTTGAGGGGTGGTGTTTTTTCTTTTCGATTTACTAATTTTTTCAAACACTCCAAGCCCCTCCACAAAAAGGGGGACACTGATAACCCATTTCAGGGGAAGGGGAAAAATTACAAAACAAAAAAAAGAGTGAGTTCTTGGCCAAAAAAAATTTAGTTTAATTCCACAGAACACAGGCAATTTTTTTTCAACCTTTTACCTCCAAATACAAACAAGCTGTCCTAAATTTTCTCCTCCCTTTTTACTCTTTCAGTCGCACTTTTCCCTCAAAAAAAATTTTTTTTTCCCTGTCACCTCGCTACATTCTTTACAAGTCACAGCAACCAGATTTTTTTCCCCCCCGGGACCAAAAATAAACACCCAAAATTAAAAGAAAGAAATTTTTTTTAAAAAATTCACAACAAAAAAAAACAAAAGGGGAAAATAAATTAAACCCCCATCCCTAAAACACCAGCCTTCCCCAAGCGAAAATTTAGGGGATAAGATAAAGCTGAAGTTAAAAAATAAAAGTTTTTCCTACAAAATTTTTGCAACGCAAACAAAAATAAGTAAAGAACAATCAGTTTTACAAAAACTTACAAACCAACAAAAGGGTTATATAATAAAAGAAAAAAGAAACAAACTTCCAAGGAAAATCAGACTGGCTAATTTTAAAACATCAGTTCCTTTTTTTCAATGATTCTTCTTTTTTTTTTCCCCAAAAAAAAAAAAGATTTGGGGGTAAAGCATTTTATTCTCCCCTAAAAAGTTTTAATTAACGGATTTGGCCCCCTTCCTTTCCTGGGATTAAGGAAAAAATACCCCAAAAAGGGGGGGAAGGTTTCCATTTCTGTATTTTCTTTCTACTAAAAGACAATGCATGCTGCTTAAAAAAAAAATTCAACAAATAAAGACAAAACACAATTTTCTTTTCAATTTTTTTAGAATTTTTTTTTTAAAGCCCCTAAGCAAAGAATTTAAAGTCCTATTAAATATAAGGAAACCAAAAAAAATAAAACTACGAATCTCCAATAATGAAAATTTTCCCATACACAAAACTTCCTTACTGGTAAAAGGGGACAGATTCTTTTTTTTTTACCCCAAGCACAAAAAAACACCCCAAAGTTCTGTTGCAACCCATAAAATTTAAAAAAGCTAATACCTGAAAATACTTAGAAAAAAATTTGTAAGTCACAACGGACTTCCACAAAACAAACTCATTAATTACACAAAAATTCCTCCTGCTCACAAACGATCAAAGCCACTTGTGCAGGATTCTAAAAAAAAAATCTCCAACTCCCCCTTTTTTAAAGGCAAAAACTTTAAAATATTTCCCCCCCACATAAATCGAACATACATATAAAGGGCCCAACCATTTTTAAAAAATTTCTTTTTATAGGAAAAAAACCATAAAAAACTGCTGAAAATTTTTTTTTTTCACAAACATTTTTATACCCGGTTAATATTTCGAAAAAAAAACTGATTAAAGAACTTACATTTTTTTTAAAATTTTTCCCTGGAGGTTTAAATTTCAATTTTCCTCAAAAAAATCAGGAAAAGTAATGGCAAATGACAACTCTTTTAAAAACTGAAATTTGGGGAATAACCCCCCCACACCATGAAATTGTGCCTAAAAATGAAGTGAACAAAAAACCATATTAAAAAAGCGGGAAAACCTTTAAAGGTTTTTCCTCACAAATTATTCCACACAAAAAAAAATTTTTTTGGGAAGTTTTTTCAAATTCCTTAGAAAAAAACGTAAATCAAATTTAGGGGGCCCCTTACAAAAACTTTTTAAAATACTGCAAAGTCTCACTACACAAAAAATAAAAACTTACTGAAACCCTATTTTCATTTTGCTCTGCACCCGCCAACTTCCCAATTTCCATGTAAACCATAGGAACTTCATTTAAGTTTCCTTTTGGGAGCGCTTCTTTTCCTTGATCATTTGGGGCCCCTGTATGCATTTTCTGAGAGTTGGCGAAGGAGACCTAATTGAATTTGGAAGAAAAAAAAAGTCTTTCTAATTTAGATGCTTGGAATTTTTTGGGCTAAGACAGCAATTAATCCAAAAACCTTATAAATTTACATACCTTCCTAAATAGTTATCCCTTTTAACTGGGGTTTTACATTTTTAAAACTTGCCATACAAAAAAAAGAACTTTAAACTGAGTTAATTATTTAACAACTCTTAATGCCAGAAATATAAAAAATTGGGAATTTATAATTTAAATTTTCTTACTTTTTCCTTTTTTAAGGATGTTTTTTATAAAAAAATGAAATCTTTTGAGTGATTTTAAAAAAAAAAACCCTTGAAAACTTCCATACAGGCCTCCCTTAAGTCCTTTTTTCTAAAAAAACCCCAAATTAAGGCTTTAAACCCCTTTAATTTTTGTACGCCCCTTCAATCCCAAAATTTTTTAAGGGACATTATGGCTTTTCCCTTTCCAAAAAAAAAGAATTTTCATTACCAATCTCACCACAACCCTCACATCACCTTTTCAGACTAAAAAACAAATTTTTTTTAAAATAAAAAACAATCTATATAAAAATGGCCCCCCCTGCAGTGTTTATTTCCTTTTGTCTTCAGACACCACAGTAATAATCTGTAATTAATTAATCTCTAAAACACCCTCCAAAAACCTTTTAAAGATTTATTCATCACACGACCAACACACCTAAAGTGGGGAACTGTCATAAACCTTACCAAACCTTTTAGGTTTTTTTTTCCCAATCTCTCTCTTTTTAAGGGGGAAGTAAACCCGATAAGCTTTGGGTTTTTTCTTCTTAGTCTTAGAAACAAAGTATTTAAATTTGTTACAAAAAAAATTGAAAAAAACCAGGGTAGTCAAGCAAAAATTTGGGGGGGATGATCCATCCCCCTATGTCAGGGGAAATTTTTCAAAAGGGGGCATTGGGTTTTTTTTTAATCATGCACAATAGAAGTAAAAAGACACACTTTTTTTTTTTTAAAAAAATTGAAACCCCAAAAAGTAAGATTATTAATCCTTTAAATTCTATTCTTTTTTAAAATAGGTTTTCCTTTTTCACTGAAAAAAAAAAATAAAATGCCAAAAGGCAAGAAAAAACTAGAATGCAGGCTACTGCTTCAATAAAATTTCTGGGAAAAAAAAACTATAAAAGAAGGGATGTATTAAATTTTATTTTAAAAAACCCAAAAAAAAACCCCCCCCCCTCCATGCAAAAGAAAACTTTTTCCAAAAAACGTCAAAAAAAAAATATTGTATAAAAACGTATTGGGCTGGCTGGGAAAAGAGTTTTAATTTTTTTTTCCCACACAGCCCTCGTGTTCTTTTTTCAAATGGACTGGAAAGGGGTTTTTAAACACACCATGGGTTTGGCAATTCTGGAAGTTCTGCCCCAATCACACTATCCCCCCCCCCAACATTCCACTCCCCAAACAGACTGCAAATGTTGGGGGGATCCAGTTGGGGTAGATCCCCCCACATTTAAAAACCCAAAATTTCCATACCATAGACTCCTTAGTAAAAAACTAAAAAATAGGGGGAAGGTTGGGGGGATTTTTTATTTTCAAGTTTTGCATTTTTGGAACAATCAAAAACACTTGCTACTGCTTCCTGGAAATGGCCCCGACATCCCTTGCATGGGAAGTAAAAACAAAAACCCTTTTTTTTTTTGTGCAATTTTTTTTTTTTTTTTTTGCTTTTGAACTGCCCCAACCTACAAGGTCTTCCATCTTTTTTTCCCCCTCCCCAATCACTGGAAATGGGAGGAAAGAAGTGGGTGAGCCCAGGTGTCCACCTTTACCCCCCCACCCACTTTTCCGTGGAAGATTTTATAAGCCAACACTTCCTCTTCGCAAGGGGGCGACCAGCCTCCCCCTTCCTTTTCCTTCATTTCTTTCTGGGGAAACCACCACACAACAACCAATGTTTAAATTGGTTTATACTGTTGTAAATTCAAATCTTATAACATTTTAGAAAAAGAGGGATTTTTTTTCCCTCGAATACCTTTTTTTTGAGCTCACTTTAGTGCAAACCTAAGCTTTTCGCTTTTTTTAAACTTAGAACAAAAAAATCAACAAAATTCTTTTAAAAAGAAAAACTTTCAGGGGGGGGGCCCCTCCGTTTTTAAAACAAGGCTTAGCGGAGCATAAAGGAAACTTAAACAAAATACCCCAATCACCCGGATAATCAATTTTTTTGTTATTTAAATTCTTTCCCCTATTGAGGCTTTTCCCCCAATTGAGAAAACAAGAAAAACAGCGGGAAAGCAAAAAAACCTGGGGCTTTTTTGGTACTTATATAGTAACATTTTCCAAGCACTCCCCCATACACAAAAATAAAATTTGGCACAAAAGGAAAAGAGCATCTCTCTGGGACCCAGGATTAAAAAAAAATATTTTTTGTCTAAAAAGGGAAATGTTTTTTTTGGTTTTTAAAAACCTCACCAGAGAAAAAAAACAAACAACAGTCCCAGTAAAAATCCAAAGTATACAAAAACCCCCCGGACAAAATAAAACCTAGCAACTAAAAAACATCATCCGGGTTTTGGGGGATGAAAACAAAGTACTGTGGAAAATCCTGGTTTCATTAAAAACAAAAAGACAAACAAACAAACCAAAAAACATAAAAAATTCATATCTAAACAAAAGAAAAACCTATCAAACAGACTAAAAAAGATGTTTTAAAAACAAACCCAAATGTCATTTCAAAAAGGGCACTACTAACTTTTAAAAAAAAAAAAGGGAAAATATGGGTTAAAGAATTTTTTAACCTTTTTCCCCTCACAACAGAGGACTACTGAACCCACACAAGGCGGCAAAAAACAAACACAAAAAAGAATTCAATTTTTTTTTTATAAAATTTTTTAAGGAAAACTTTAAAACCCCGAAACAGCTTTTCAAAGCAAGCCCATTCCCAAATGTAAGTCAATTCAAAAGTATCATTTACGGGATTATTGCGCATTTCACTCTTTTTTGGTTTTTTCGAAGAAAAATTTCCCCACCCTTAATTAAATGTGACATGACTTAAAAGGAAAAAAAACAATAATTTGGGGAACAAAAATAAATATTTATTCTAAACTAAAACTGTACTTTTTGGAAGAAAATTGTTGACAAATATAAATGCCAAAATAAATAATTCCTAATGAAATACCCCCAAATTTCACCCTGCTATCCACTTTTTTTCAAACTGCTTCGGAATACAAGATACAAAGTTGATATGTAAGGTCAAAGACAGGCAGGGACAAAACCCCCTTTAAACCACACACATATTCCCCCGTAGGGTTTTTAAAAAATGGCAACAAAGCAATCTGGCCTCCAGCCAAGTTTTTCAACACACTTAAAAAATTGTAAAAAAATTTACTTTATTACAAGATTTAGTAAAAATGTTAACATTTGCAAAAATACACCATTTTTTTAGGTTTTTTCCCCCTCTTACTAACACAATAAAAAAAAAATTCTAATTTTGCAATAAAAAACAATTCGAAAAAGAAAAGTAAAAAAAAAGAAAATGGAAAAATTTAAACCCTCACAAATTAGGTTTCTCTGCTGATACATGTCCCAATTTTTTTGTTCCCACACCCCTTTACAGCAACAATTTTAGAGTGTAAAATTTAAAAGGGAACCCCAAAAAATCATTTACTTCAAATCTAAGACGCTTATTCCCTTTTTTAAAACCAACTAAAACTATCTGATTTTTTTTAGACTGTATAGGTAAAAAAAGCTCTCATTGATGTTACACTTTTAAAAACGTTTGAAAAAATGCCCGTATGGGGTTTACAAAGAAATTTTAATTACAAATTGCACAACAGAAAAACTAGACTGCCTTCACTTGTATCCAATTTCTACTGGTCTTAACTCAACCTGGCATTAGAAAATTAGTTTTAACAAGAAAGAAAACTTAATTAAACAAAGGTACTTTTTATGCCAAAAAACGATCAGAAAATGTTTAACAAATGAAAACCGTAACAAAAAAGTATTGTTTTGTAGCCCCAAAAAACCCCCACGCATACATTTTTCAGATGTGATCCTCGCAACACAAACCAAAAGAGGACATCACTACCCCCAATTTTTAAAAATAACACCCCCAAACTTTACACTGGGAAAACCGCCAAACACAAATCCTTCAACATAACTTTCAACCCGAATCCCTTAAACAACCACAAAACCTGTTCCAAAAATAGTCATTCAAACAGGGTGCAAATACAAAACCAAAAGTTTTTTTATAAATTACACTTCAAAAAAAGGGGGGAATACCCATGCGGCCCAAATAAAAGAACCACCCTATTTGGGCCAACGCATGGAATGTTTTTACAGAAGGGCTTGAGGTTGCCCCTTTCAACCGCCCCTCTCCAAATTTTTTTCCGCTCGGGCCACCCCCATCCTCAGGGCCTCCCACTAAGAAAATCCCCCCCTTTTCCCAAACTTCCCATAAAAAGAAACATAACGGTTTGGGTTGACTGGGAAACCTTTAAAGATCATTTTGATTTCAACCCTTCTGCCATAGCCCCCCTTTCCTAACCAATAGCCCATCCAACTGGCCTACACCGGAAGTCTTAAACAACCCCAAAAACCTGTTGCCAAAAATAGTCAGGTTTTAAGACAAAAGGCTGCAAAGACAAAGGCCAACGTTTAAAAAAATTAGCACTTCAACAAAAGTGGGACATACCCATGCAGCAGAGTAAAAAAAGACCCAAAATTCCAACCAGGGGAAAAATGTTTACAAAGGGGTTGAGGTTGCTTTCAACCGCCCCCTCCAAAGTCCATGCTCGCCACACCCACCCTCATCCCTAAAATATAGAAAGTCCCACTTGCACCTAAAAAATTTATTTCAAACCTGCGGTTTGGTATGGTTGATATTTTTAATTTTTCCCCTCCCCTACCCCCTTCCCCCCCATAGGAAACCCAAACTGGTCCCCTCTTTTAAAAAAAACCTTTTTTTAAAAAAAACCGGTTCGCAAACTGAAAAAAAACCCTTTTTTTCCCAAACAAAAAAAAGCTACCCTTTTCCGATAAAAAAAAAAACCCTTTTTGAACTCTAATTTTTTAAGGGATTCTTTTCCCCCCCCACCCAAACCCCTCGGGAAATCCCCCTAGGGCCCCACTAGAAAAACCCACTTTCCCCTTTTTTTCCGAACTTTTGGGGG
>JAVUNC010000128.1:0-29768 GCA_032173965.1 Sitta carolinensis
CTCTCCCAATTCCTCTTTCCCAAAGCCGGATTGCCGGGAAAAAATGGGGGAAATGGGAAAAATAAAATAAAATGGGGGAAAAAATGGGGAAGGTTTTTGTGTGTCGTGCATATGTGTAATATATTGTGTTTGTTTCTGTGGGTTGTGGGGGGCATTAATTGGCGTCATGTATGGTGTGTATAAACACACACACAAACAATCACTCACCATATATATACGCCACATATTACACACAGATATAAAAACACACACACACTATATATAAACACACAGTCACACTATTACAACATATACCACAACACACAAACACATATACTCAAAAACACAAACACTCATTCAAACACACCACACTTAAACACACACACACATATGCACACACCGATAGCACACACACACAACAAAGCAAACACACGCTATTATAAACACACACACACCATATACACAACACACAAACACAAAACACTCCACACAAACACACATAAACACATACAAACACAAACACTTAAACACACACACATGCACACACACATATAATACACGCACACACACACACAATATACACACACACACATATATAAACCACAAAACACACATTAACACAGATATACACAGACACACAAACACATATACTCACACACACACAATTTCCACCACATAAAAACACACACACTTACAAACACATATGCACACACACATATAAAACACACACACACAGAAACTCACACACACGATATATACACAAAACACACTAAACAGACCACATAAATACACAAACATAGCACATGTTCCCGAAAAAAGAAATTAAAGACACATAACAACCAATTCGTTATATCGGTGCTTAAATTAGGGCCCGGGGCAAAGGGGACTAATGTCCAAAGCCAACCCAACATGGTTACAAAATTTCCAGGTTTTTATACTTTCTCATTTGTCCTTATCTATACATTGTTCTCTTCATTCAAGCAAATCATTTTTAGATAAGTTCATTGTTTTTCTACTTCAAGCGAATCTTTCTTAAAAAGGGTGCATTGTTTTTCTACATTCAAGCGAATCATTCTTAGATAAGGTGCATTGTTTTTATCTACAAAGTTCGTTAGCACTGTTCTCAAGACCTTTACAATTAGTACGGTTTATTTACTTAGTGTACAGCCTTAAAACTAAAAGAACACTCAACACAAAATCGGTTTTCAAACAGCATCGACTAGCCTATTCAAACCCTTTAGCAGAACTACTACTACTTTTTTTTCAGTTTATTTGCAACTTATTCCCCCCTTTTGACTTCTTCAACTCTTTGCAAGGATGCTCAACTCTAAATTTTTTCTTCTTGAACACGATTGTTTTCCTTTAACTTTTCATGCTCAGTAGGGAGTTCAGTCCATTCCCTGGGGACATCGCTTTCATCAGCCAACAGTCTGTCTCTTCCTTTGTGATGATCCTTAGAGCGCTCTTGTATGCTCCCAAATTGTTAATAACAATATCAGATTAGCAGTATGTACTGTATTATAGATGAGATCCAACCAGAAACCTGAAGTCCCATTGATTTTAGCAAAGCTCCTATCCAATTGTGTTCTGCCTCTTTTCAATTTCTTTCGTCTTTGTTTCAACAGACTCTAATTGAGAGATATCTTTTTCTACTTCAACTGTAACTTTGGAATATGGATACAACAATGGTCAATTTGGTCACTTAAAATCCACAGACTCCATGTTCTTTCAGTAAAAGCATGTCTAGGCCATTCTGTTTTGCAGGGTCATTCTGGATGTTGCTTGCAATTGTAAATTCAAGTCTTTAAAACCCATCTTGGTGGCTGCTGCCAATCGTCGGTTTGCCCTAGCAATTTATACAGCATTTCTCTGTTTTGATAAGTTGCAATAGGTGGAATAAGGACTCTAATATCCACCCAAATTTACTCCACTGTCAGGTTCATGCCATTCATCTTCTTCGGTTATGTCTCCTTAGGCCTTATACATGGGATTTTAATTTTGACTTCTCCAGAATGACATAATGTGGGAACTCCTAGAGTAATTTGCGTAACTGGACCATCTAAAGAAAGATGAGTGGTCCATTGTCCGTGTCCCATTACCCCACACTAGATTCCCTGGACTCCTAATTGTACTAGTCTACAATTTAAGGCAACTCCTCTTCTTTCAAATTTGTACTGTTCATGATAGTATGATTATAACGTCTACATTCACATCCTGCTTTCAGTAACATTTTCACGGGAACTAAAGTGATTTTAATTTTCTGGTGTATCACATGTAAAAACTTGTGTACAATTCCAATTTCATGGTGTTCTCTACTTCTCTTTTGCTAGTGCCTTTGCCGGTCACTTGCTAATAACTTTTCTCTGGGTTTTATCCAAATCCTCAGTAATGCCAGAGTAAAGCTTGTGGCCAACTCTATCTTTGCTTCTTGACAAATTTTCTTAATTTGCCTTTCAAAGTCTGATTCATCCTTTCTACTTGACTGCATGATTGTGGCCTCCATGGGGTATGTAAATCCCAGGATATGTCTAGGCCTGGCCACATTTTGTACATTCCTGCTACAAGTGAGGTCCTCTATCTGATGATAATGCCCAAAGGACCCCAAATCTCGGATCACTTCTCTTAGCAAGGTTTTAACTACTTCCTTACTTGGTTTGGTTCTACAAGGAAATGCCTCTGCCACCTGAAAATGTCACACATAAACAACAGATACTTGTACCCTTGTGCCTTAGGTAATTCAGAAAATCTTTTGCCAATAGCTCCTGGTTCTGGCCCCACCTGTATTTTTCCTATTGAATCTGTTTTCTTACTATGGGTTATTTCTCAGACAAGTTTGGGCACATGGCATTCACCTGCTTTGCTAAGGTTAACATCTGATTGGAAATAATTTTTCGTTTTTTAAAAATTTACCAATGCCTCTGCACCCCAATGGCATTTTTTATGCTCTGTTTCTAATATTGTTTTCATCACTTTTGTGGGAACTACCACTTGCCCCATAGCGGTTACATACCATCCTCTAGAATTCTTCTGAGCCCCAAGAAAGGTTGCTAGTTTCTCATCATCTGCTGAGTATTTGGGCTCTTTCAGTCATGTGTGGCGCCACTGGGTTACCTTAACTGGGATTAGTGCCATTTGAGTCCATACTTCTTGTGCCACTCTCCTAGCAGCTGCATCTGCCAGGCGGTTTCCTTGAAACATTTTTCCTTCCTCTTTCTGATGTCCTTTAACATGCATAACAGCAACTTTAGCAGGCTTGTGTACTGCATCCAACAAGGTTAATATTTCTTCTCGGTATTTTATTGTAGTTCCCTGGGAACTCAAAAGCCCTCTCTCTTTCCAAAGGGCTCCATGGATATGGATTACACCAAAAGCATATTTAGAATCAGTCCAAATGTTTACCCTTTTCCTGTACTGAGAGTCAAGGCTCTGATCAGGGCAATAACTTCTGCCCTTTGTGCAGACGTTCCTGGGGTTAGAGCTTTTGCTTCATCACTCCTGTCAAAGTGACTACTGCGTACCCCCGCGTACCTGGTTCCATTTCTACAGAGTGGTATCCATCTGTGAACAATTCCCAGTCCGGATTTTCTAGGGAACATCCTTGAGATCGATGCGACTCGCATATACCTGCTCAATTTGTTTCTAACGCAGTCATGAGCGAGTTCTCCTCCTTCTGCTTCGCTGCGAAGAAATTCTGCTGGATTGATACAGTTAGTTATTTTATAAATCAACATCGTCCTGTTCTCTCAGGACATGCTTGATACTGTAGCATCCTGCTGGATGATAACCAGTGACCCCCCTTTTGTTCCAGGACAGCCAGTACCATGTGGGTACAAATACTTTAATCTTCTTCCCCAGTGTCAATTTCCTGGCTTCCTGAATCAGGACACTGTGGCCACAACGGCCCGCAAGCATGGCGCCATCCAGCACTAACAGTATCTAACTGCTTGGAAAAATACCCAACCGGCGTTTCCAGATCCCTAGCCTCTGTGTGAGAACTCCAAGAGCTAACTTCTGTCTTTCATTTACATACAACTGAAATCCTACCTAAATCCGGCAGTCCCAAAGCGGGGGCTTCTTTCAGAGCCTTTTCAACTCTCGGAATGCGTTCTTCCGTTGCTGATTCCACTCCAATTGTGGTTCTTTCAAAGCTTCATATAATGGTTTTGCTAAAAGTCCAAAATTCAATATCCACAAGCGACACCACCCACCTCTCCCAAAAGGCTCTTAATTCTTGATGATTCCTTGTAAAGGGAATAGCACAAATTGCTTCTATTCTGTTACAACCCAACCGTCTCTGTCCTTGAGTAATTTCACATCCCAGGTAAATTACACTTTCTTTTACCAATTGAGCTTTTTCTTTTGAGACCCGATACCCTGCTTGTCCCAGCATGTTCAACAAAGCAATGGTTAATTTCAGGCAAACTTCTCTCTCTTCTGTGGCTAGGATGAAGTCATCTACATACTGTAAAATTTGTAAGAGAAAGGTGAATCTTTTACCTGGTCTATCTTCCATTCCTCCAGTTCTTTCGCCAATTGGTTCCCGAAAATTGTGGGCTATTCTTGAATCCTTGCGGCAACCGTGTCCAAGTAAGTTGTCGCTTCCTTCCTGAATCCGGGTTCTCCCACTCAAAAGCAAAGTATTTTCTGCTTTCCAATGCCAAGGGGATGCAGAAGAAGGCATCTTTTTAAATCAATCACTGTAAACCATTTAAACCTTTCCGATACAGATGTTAGCAAAGTATACGGGTTTGCCACTACAGGATGTATATCCTTTACTATGTTATTAATGGCCCTCAAATCCTGCACTAGTCTGTACTTACCATTGGGTTTCGAAACTGGAAATATAGGGGTATTGTATTCTGATTCACATTCCTGCAAAAAATTCCCAGGGTGAGAAACTGAGTTGATTAAAGGTTGCTACCCCTTTCCTAGCTCTAGTTTAATTGGATATTGTTTTACCCCGTACCGGGCGTGCTTCTTCCTTCAGTTCTACTACAACCGGCTGGGCAGCCTTTGATTTGCCAGGATTCCAGCTTCCCATACCCAGGCACAATGTTTGGTTCGATTTCTTCGGAATTGGAGCTGGATCTAATTCTTTTACTACGAATATTTTTGCTATTTCACTATCAGGTATTTCTATTTAACTCTTCCATTTTCCCAAAAATGATTCCCTTTCATTCAGCAAGGACAATAAATCCCTGCCGAATATGGGACTTGGACAATTAGGCATTATAAAAATTGGTATCCAATTCCTTTGCCCCAAATTTTAAACTTAATGGTTGGGGTAAAAATGGTCTTTCTTCCATTTTCCCTGTTGCTCCAATTACTTGGACTGGGATCATTACAAGTGATCCCAACCGTTTTGTTAAGAACTGAGTGAGTTGCCCCAGTATGAACGGTAAATTCTTGCTTCTTTCCATCCATTCTAATATTACCTTGAGATCCCTTCTAGTCAGCTTTGATTCTGATTTGTTGCCTAAAACTAACGTTTGAGCAACATCTTGCGTCTGTGGGAGGGAAATTCCCTGCCGCTCCGCTCCCCATCGCTCCATTTCCCATCCCTGCTCTGATAGGACATTCATTTTTCCAATGCCCCATTTGCCGCAGAATGCACACTGATTAGGCTAGTTCCCTTTGTTGGCGGGCAGCCAATGGCGGGCCGTGGCTGCCGGCGGCGCGGGGCGCTCGGGCCCGCGCACGGCGGTCGCTTCATCGGCGCGGCGGGGCGTGCGGGGCGCTGGCGTTTCGCGGGCGGCGTTTGGGGCGCTCGGCGGTGGCCGCGGCCCGGGGGTGCCCTTTTCCGCAGCGAGGCCCGCAGCAACTTGGCTCTTTGCCGAACAAGGAGCTACGGCCGGCGCCGAGCGCCTGCCCCGCAGGAGCTCGCGTTTCGCTTCGGCAAAGTCGGGGTCGTTCCGGCTGTTCCCCGCTGCGAGCTGCCCATGTTCCCCACCTTAATGCCCCCCGGGGGGCTCTCCCGTTCCCCCCCCTTTTAAAAACCCCTTGGGGGTCTTCCCCTTTTCCCCACCTTAAGCACCCGGATCGGGGGGCTCTGCCCATTCCCCCCTATTAATCACCCCGATTTTGGGGTCTTTTCCCCTTTTCCCCACCCTTTTTCCCCTTTCTCTCTGCGCCCCACCCCTTTCCCCCTTCTTCCCCCCCCCTTTTCCCCAACCCTTTAAACCCCTTTTTCCCCCCTTCCTGTTTTCCCCCAAAACCCCCTTTAAAGCACCCCGATTCGGGGGGTTTTGGGTTTTTTTGTTTTGTCCTTTTTTTATTTGGTTTGGGGGTTTTTTTTTTTTTTTGGTTCGTTTTTTATTTGTTTTTTTTGGGGTTGGGGTCTTTTTATTTAAAAAACCCCCCTTGGGGTTTTTTGTTGGGGTTTTGGGGGTTTCCCCCCTTTTTTTTTTTCCCCCCTTTTTGGGGTTTTTTTTGGGGGTTTTTTTATTTTTTGGTTGGGGGGTTTGCCCGGTTTCCCCCAAAAACCCCTTTTTTGCCCCCCGGTTTTTTTTTTTTTAAAAACCCCCTTTCCCTGCCTCCCCCACCGTTGCCCCTTTTGGGGCTTTCCTTTTCCCCCCCCCTTAAAAAAAAAAAAACCCCCCCGGTTCGGGGGCTTGCCTGTTCCCCAAAACCCAAAAACCCCTTAAAACCCCCCCCCCCCCGGGGGGTTTTTTTTTTGCTGTTTCCCCCCCCCTTAAAAACACCCCGTTTGGGGGGGCTCTTTCCCCCCTTTTACCCTTCCTTTCCTGTTCCCCCTTTTACCCCTTTTCCCCCTTTTCCCCCCCTTTTTAAAAACCCCCTTTTTTTTCCCTTTCCCCCCCCAACCCCCCTTTTTCTCTCCTTTTTCCCCCCCAAAGCACCCCTTTCATTCCCCCTTTCCCCCAATTTTCCCCCCTCTTCCTTCCCCCCTTTTCCCCCCATTCCTTCTGCCTGTTCCCCCCCCCCCCCCCCCTTTTCCCTTTCCCTTTTCCCCCCCCCTTTTCCCCCTTTTCCCCCCCCTTTTCCCCCAACCCCTTTTAAAAACCCCCCCCGGGTTCGGGTTTTTTCCCCTGTTCCCCCCCCTTTTTAAAACAAAAATTTTGGGGGTTTTTTGCCCCCCAAGAAAAAACCCCCAAAAGGGGGCCCCCCGCCCCAAAAACCCCCCCAAAACCCCTTTGGGGGCCGCCGCCCCCCCAAAAAAAAATTTGGGGGAGCATTTTCCCCCCAAAAAAACCCCCCCGGTTTCGGGGGGCCCCCTGTGTTCCCCCCCCTTAAAAAGCCCCCGGTTCGGGGTTTTTGGGGTTTTTCCCCCCCTTTTTGGGGGTTTTGTTGCCCCCCTTTGGGGTTTGGGGTGTTTTTGCCTTTTCCCCCCTTCCCCCCCTTTTCCCCCCCCCTTTCCCCCCCTTTAAAAACCCCTTCCCCTTTTTCCCCTTTTCCCCCCCTTCCCCTTTTTTCCCCCCTTTTTCCCCCCCCTTTCCCCCGTTCCCCTTTTTTCCCCCCCTTAAAAACCCCCCCGATTTTGGGGGTCTTTCCCCCCCCCCCTTTTGGGGGTTTTCCTGTTCCCCCCCCCCTTAATCAAAAAAAATTTTTTTTTCCCCAAAAAAAATTTTTTAAAACCCCCCCAATTTCCCCCCCGGGTTTCCGGGGGTTTTCTCCCTTTTCCCCCTTTGCCCCCGGTTTCCCCTGCCTTTCCCCCCCTTTTCCCCCCCTGGGGGCTCTCCCTTTTTCCCCACCCCTTTTTCCCCCCCCCATTTTCTCCCCCCTTCCCCAACCCTTAATGAACCCCTTTTCTTTCCCCGGCCCTTTCCCCATTTTCCCCCCGTTCCCCCCCACCCACCCTTAATGCCCCCTTTTTTGGGGGGGTCTGCCTTTTCCCCATTCCCCCCCTTTCCCCCTCTCCTGTTCCCCCCCCTTTCCCCCCCCCCCCCCTTTTCCCCCCCTTAAAGCAAAAACCCCGGTTGGGGGGGTCTCAAACCTTTTCCCCCCCCTTCCCCCCTTCCCCCCCTTTTCCCCCCCCCCCTTTAAAGGAAAAAATTTTTTTTCCCCCCCCAAACCCTTTTAAAACCCCCGGTCGGGGTTTTTCTGCCTGTTTTCCCCCCCTTAAGGGACCCGGTTTTTTTTTTTTTGGGGGGGTCCCTTTTCCCCCCCTTTCCCCTTTTTTCCCCCCAAACCCCCTTAAAACCCCCCCCCGGTTGGGGGGGCTCTCCTTTTCCCCCCCTTTGGGCCCCAGTTTTGGGGGTCTCCAGCCCCCTTCCCCCTTGGGGGCGCCTTTCCCCCCAAGGGACCCCTTTGGGGGGTTTCGGCCTTTTCCCCCCCCTTTGCCCCCCGGTTGGGGGGCCGGGGTTTTCCCCACCCCGGAAACCCCCGGGGGGGTCCGGGGCCCCCCGGGCCCCCTTTTTTGGGGCCCCCCTCGCCCCTTTTTCCCCCCGGGCCCCCGGGGTTTTTGGGGGTCCGGGGGGTTTTCCCCAAAAACCGGGGGGACCCCGGGGTTTTGGCCCACCGGGGCCAAAAACCCTTTTCCCCGGTGGGGGGCCCCGTTTTCCCCCCTTTTTCCCCCCCTCGGGGGTCGCCTTTTCCCCGGAAAACCCCCGGTTGGGGGCCCCCTTCCCCCCCTTTCCCCCCCCCCCTTAAAAAGCCCAAACCCCGGGGGGTTTTTTTCCCCCCCAAAACCCCCCTTTTGGGGGGGCTTGGGGTTTCCCCCCCTTAAGCACCCCGGGTTTGGGGGGGGCGGCCCTTCCCCCCTTTCCCCCACCCTTTTTGCCCCCCACCCAAAACAAACCCCCCGGGGGGCCCCTTTTTCCCCCCAAAAACCCCGGTTGGGGGGTTTTCTCCCGTTCCCCCCCTTTTTCCCCTTTTCCCTTTCCCCCCCCCCCCCTTTTCCCCCCCCCGGGGGGCCCCTTTTCCCCCCCTTCCCCCCCCCCCCCCCCCTTTCCCCCCTTCCCCCCCTTCCCCCCCTTAAAAATTAAAAAGGGACCCCCGTTTCCGGGGGGTTTTCCCCCGTTCCCCCCCCTTTCCCCCTTTCCTTCCCCCCCCCCTTTCCCCCCCCTTTCCCCCCTCCCTTTTTCCCCCCCCTTTTCCCCCCTTTTCCCCCCCCCCCCCAAAAATTTTCCCCCCTTTCCCCCCTTTCCCCCTTTCCCCCCCCCAAACCCCTTTCCCCCCCTTTTCTTCCCTTTCCCCCCCCTTCCCCCCCTCCTTTTCCCCCCCCCCCCTTTCCCCTTTTTTCCCCCCAAAAACCCCCCCTTTCCCCCCCCCCCCCCCCCTTTTCCCCCCTTTTTTTTCCCTTTTCCCCCCCCCTTTCCCCCGGGTTCCCCCTTTCCCCCCCCCCCCCCCCCCTTCCCTTTTCCTTTTCCCCCCCTTTCCCCCTTCCCTTTTCCCCCCCCTTCCCCCCTTTCCCCCTCCTTTTCCCCCCCTTTCCCCCTTCCCTTTCCTTTCCCCCCCCCTTTCCCCCCCCTCCCCTTTCCCCCCCTAACCCCCTTTTTTCCCTTTTCCCCAACCCCTTAAACCCCCCCGGGTTTTGGGGGTCCCCCTGCCCGTTCCCCAAAAAAAAAAAAAAGGGGGGGGGGGGGGGGAAAAGGGGGGGGGGGGGGGGGGGGGGGGGGGGCCCCCCCCACCCACCCCCCCCCAAACCCCTTTTTCCCCCCCCCCAAAACCCCCCCAACCCCCCTTCCCCCCCCCCTTTAAAAAGCACCCCCTTTCGGGGGTCTCTGCCTTTCCCCCCTTTTCCCCCCTTCCCCCCCCCTTTTTAAAAATTAAAATCCCCCCCCGGGGTTGGGGGGTTCCCCCCCTTTCCCTTTTTCCCCCCCCTTAATGCCCCCCGTTTGGGGGGTTCTTTCCCCGTTCCCCACCCTTAATGAAACCCCGGGGGGGGGCTCTCCCGGTTTCCCGCCCCTTAAACCCCCCCGTTTGGGGGGGTCTTTCCCCCTTTTCCCCACCTTAATGCACCCCGGGGGGGGGGGTTCTCTCCCTTTTCCCCAACCTTAAAGAAACCCCGGGGGGGGGTCTTGTTTTTCCCCCCCCTTTTCCCCCCTTTTCGGGGGTCCTGTTTTTTTCCCCCCCCCTTAAAAAGAAACCCCGGGGGGGGGTTTCTCTCCCCCTGTTCCCCACCCTTAAGCACCCCCGATTGGGGGGCCCCTCTCCTGTTCCCCCCCCTTAGAAACCCCCGGGTTTTTGGGGGGCCCTCTGTCCTGCCTTTCCCCCCCCTTTTAAAGCACCCCTTCGGGGGGTTCTGCCTTTCCCCCCCCCTTTTTTTCCCCCCCCCCCCCAAATTTTCGGGGGTTTCCCTTTTTCCCCCCCCTTAATGCACCCCGTTGGGGGGTTTCCTCTCCCTGTTCCCCCCCCTTTTAACCCCCGGGGGGGGGGTTTCTTTTTTTTTCCCCCAAAACCCTTTAAAACCCCCCCGGGGGGGGGTTTTCCCGGTTCCCCACCCTTAATGCCCCCCTTTTCGGGGGTCTCTGCCTTTCCCCCAACCCTTTTAAAGCACCCCGGCGGGGCCTTGCCTTTTCCCCCCCCCTTTTAATCCCCGATTCGGGGTCTCCCCTTTTCCCCCCCCCTTTAATGCCCCCCTTTGGGGGTTTCCCTGCCTTTTCCCCCCCCCAAAAATTTGCCCCCCGGGGTTGGGGGCCCTCGGGGCCTGTTCCCCAAACCTTTAAAGACCCCGGGGGGGGGTCTCCCCCTTTTCCCAAAACCCAAAAGCCCCCCGGGGGGGGTCTCTTGCCTTTTCCCCCCCCCCCTTTAAAAAGCACCCCCGGGTTTGGGGGGTCCCCCCCCCTTTTTCCCCCCCCCTTAATGAAAACCCCGTTTGGGGGGGGGTTTCCCCCCCCCTTTGTTCCCCCCCCCCTTTAAGCACCCGATTGGGGGGCGGGCCTTTTCCCCCCCCTTTTAATCCCCCCCCCGGTTCGGGGGTCTCTGCTTTTCCCCCAAAACCCTTAAAGCACCCCGTTGGGGGCCTCTGCCTGTTCCCCCACCCTTAATGCACCCCGATTGGGGGCCCCCCTTTCCCGGGGGCCCCCTTTGCTTTCCCCCCACCCCAAAGCACCCCGGTTGGGGGTCTTTTGCCGTTCCCCCCCCTTTTTAAAGACCCCGGGGGGGGGGGCCTCCTGTTCCCCCCCTTTAAAAATGCCCCCCGGGTTGGGGGGTCTCTGTTTTTTCCCCCCACCCTTAATGCCCCCCGGGGTTGGGGGGTCCTGCCTTTCCCCCCCCTTAATGCACCCTTTTGGGGGGGTCCCCTCTTTTTTCCCCAAACCCTTAAACCCCCCCGGGTTTCGGGGGCTGGGCCTTTTCCCCCCCCCCAAAAAACCCCCCAGGGGGGGTTTTTGTTTCCCTTCCCCCCCCTTTTAATCCCCCGGGTTTGGGGGTTCTTTTTCCTGTTTTCCCCCCCCCTTTTAAAATGCCCCCCCGGTTGGGGTTTCCCCTCCCTTTTCCCCCCACCCTTAATCCCCCCAAAAATTCGGGGTCTAGCTTTTTCCCCCCACCCTTAATGCCCCCGGTTTCCCGGGGGTCTCTCCCTTTTTCCCCCCACCCTTAAAGCACCCCGCCCGGGGGGGTGGGTCCCCCTGTTCCCCACCCTTAATGCACCCCGTTTCAAGGGCCTGTGACCAAACCAGAGGGCACCCAAAAAAATCCCCCCACGAAAAAATTTTCCAAAAAACATGACCATTACAAAAACAACCCCTGATTATTTTCAGGCTGTGAAAAATGAGCTTAAAAACCCCAAAACCCCCTCGGGAAAAACAGAGCTTTAGAAACTCAAAAAAGTGCAGGCCTAAAAAAACAGCCCTCCCATCGTGTTGCTGTGGTGAGCAACAAAACCACAGAAATTCCCTTTTAAAACTTTTTTTTAAAATTGGGGCTCCAGTTAATTCAAAAATTTTGGGGAAATTTTTTTAAATTTCCCTTTTTTTTTCCCCTTTTTGGGCGGGGCCCCTCTCATGGGCAGGGAGGTGAAAACTTTTACCCCCGTTGGCCCAAAACTGAGAGACACCGAAAAAAATCGTCCTAGGAAAAGAATCTAAAACATCAAACTTTGGGTTTCAAAAACAGGCAAGGGTTTGTGTTCAAACGTGAGAACAGATTTTTCCCAAAAATAAAACATAAAACCGGGGGCTGTGGTTCACAGAGATGTGACAGAAGTGATAAAATTTTGGGGGAAAAAAAAAGGAGTTTCCTTTTTTTTTTTTTCCCTTCTATGCCTTTCACAGAAAGGGGGCCCAAAGGGGGAATGGGTGGAATTGTTTGGGGAATTTTAGTGATAAGTTTTAGTGATAGTTAAAATTTGTTTTTTTTGTGTAGTTTTTTCTAGCTCTGAAAAGGGGGGGCCCCCCGCTTTAGAAACTTTGGGGCCCGAATTGAAAGAGTTTTCCCCAAAAAAAACCCTGGACTTGCCCAAGACCGTTTCCTATCATTTCCCCGAGATAAACTTCTGTCCACCCAGGGGAAGTAGCTTCCCCCTTGGGGCCATAAATTATCTTCAAGGTCCAGTGCGGTCTAAGACTTTCAGGGTTTAAAAGGGAAACCCCCAAAAGACCCCTCCCCAACTTACTTTAAGTTTTTTTTTTTGGTTTGTAATCTGACCACCCCACCCCATCCCCCTTTGGAAAAAAAACCCCCCCTTGGGTTAACCCAGGTTCGGGGTCCTCTTGCCTGAGGCCCCGGCCCTGGGTCGGGGCTTCCCCGTAACCCCCAAAAAAACCCCTTTTTTTCCCCCGGATGTCTTGGGGGCCCCCTTTTAAAAAACCCCACACCCGAAAAAAAAGGGGGCAAAGGTGCTGCAGAGCCAAGAAAACCCACACACGATACTGTCAAGGCGTAGGGGAAAGAGCTAGGGGGCCCAAAAAGCCAAACCCGGCTGCCCTTTGAGTACGCCACGGCCCCCCCCCAAAAGGGCCCAAAGGGGGGGCCTCCCTTTTTGGGGCCCCAACGGGGGCCTGCAGACACCTTCCCCCTCGCTGTGGGGGGGGGGAACCGACAGGGGGGTTTCTCAGGAAAATCCCACCCCGTGACCCAGAATTTTTTGAGAGGACCCCGCTTTGCCCCCCCCCAAAAACCCGGGGGCCACCCCCACGCCCACCTGGGTCGCAAAAAAGTCCCCCTGGGGGAAAAAAAAGGGAACAGCTCCGGGCCCAAAGGGGAACCCTTTTGGGGCCGTGTGGTCACCTCACAACCCTCCCCGGTTTTTCCCAGGGTGTGGTGAGTAAAAATTCCCCAAAAGGGGAGGAAATCCCCACCAGAGGGGCTTGAAAAAGCCCGGGAAAGAAAGGTTGCGCAAACCCCTGGGGGAGGGGGGGGGAGCCGGGGTCCACCCCGAGCGGGGCCCTTTCCCCCAGGAAAGGGGGAAACCCCCGGGGTTTTTGGGGGGGAGTGAGGGGGGGGTGAAAAAAATAACAACTGGGGCAAAAATTGGGAAAAAGACTGAACCCCACCCAAAAAGGGTTTAAAAAAATTTTTAATGGCAGTTTTAAAATTTTTCCCAAAGTAAAAACTAAAAAGAAAGAATTTAAAAAGTTTATTAGAACTTTTTTGTTTTTCCCAAAGGGAAATTTTGGACAAAAAGACAACATTTTTTTTTGGGGGAAAAAGGTTTTTTAAAAAAATTTTAAAAAAATTAACTAAATCGGGAGATGGTTGGCTTCAAAATTTACTTTTTGGGGCCCAAAAAAAAAAAAGCCGTTTTAAAAAAAAAAAAAACCGAGGAATGCGAGAAGTAAAGTTGCATCCTCTCCAACCCTTTTTCCCCATCCCCCCCCCCCGTCCCTTCCCCCCCCGCATCCCCCCAAACCCCCCCCTTTCCCTCCCTCTTGGGCCCCAAAGCCCCCCCAAATCCCCCAAAACTCCCCCTCCCCCCCCCCCCCCGCGCCCCCAAAACCCCCCCAAAATTTCCCCAATTTCCCCAAAAACCCCCTCCCTAAAAATCCTAAAAAACGCACAAAACCCCCGGGGAAACCCCCCAAACCCCAGAAAATTTTAAAAATTCCAACTCCCCCCCCCCCCGCAGCCCGGGGGGCTGCAGGGGTTTCCCCGGGGGTGTCTAGGGGGTCTAGACCCCCAAAAACCCCCCCCAGATACCCCCCCTTTTCCCCCCAAAAAAACCCCCCAAAAAACCATTTCTCTTTTTGAACAAAACCGCCCCCCGGGACCTCCTGCAGGGCGCAACGAAGAGGGGGTGAAAAAACCAAAAAAGGGGGTGCCCCGGGGGCCCCCCCAAATTTAGAGAACAGGGCACACAAACCCCCCCCCTTGGGCAACGGCCACGGGGAAAAAAGGGACAGTCTCTTTGTTCTTTTTTTCCCCCCCCCCCTTTTGTTTCCCCCCCCCCAAACCCCCCCCCCCTCAAACGGAAAATTTCCCCGTTTCCCCCCATCCCTCCCTGCCAAACTGGATCCCGCCTCCCCCAGAGCCCGGGGTTTTGGGGGTTTTCCTGCCCCTCACAGCGCGGACCGCCCCACACCCACCCCACTCCTCCCCCCGCCCCCCCCGTTTTCCCCATACAACCCCCCCCCGGGGCCGGGCCCCCTTTTCCCCCGGGCCCCTTGGGCCCGCCCCCCCCCCCCCAATCCCAGCCCGCTCCGCTCGCAAAAGCCGCTCGGCGCCCTTTTTTTTTCGTGGGGGGAAAAAGGGCCCAAGCGGGCCCCGGGCCCCCGGTTTTTAGTCCCCCCCACCGCCCCGAGCGGGCCCCGTGGGGATCGGGGGCCCCCCCCCCGGGGGCAGACGCCGCGGGCCCGCCCCAAACCCCACTCCTCCCCCCGGGGAGGGGGGTTTTCCCGACAGCACCCCCCTCTCAAGAATGCCCCCCCCCCCCTTCCTCCCCCCCCCCCCCCGGCAACAAAAACATACTGTGAAGCCGCGGCTGCCTCTGAACCCGCAGGCGTGCCAAAAATGGGGGTCCCAGAGGGGGAAGTCAAAGATAAGGGGTGTGAAACCAAATGAAATTTTTCCCTAATCAAATCCATGATATATCGCAGGGGGGCGAGGGCAAAGGGGAAAGAAGTTGCTTCCTGGAAAGCATTGTCCAAACGCTAATCAAAAATTTAATGAAAGCCCTGAAAAATTGGGGGAGAAAGCTCATATTTTGAAGGCTTGCTGTTTTTTTTCCCTTTCCCTTGGAATCACCCCTTGCCCCCTTTGTCTAAACAGTTTTTTCAGGTGCCCCACGGGAAAAAAAGGAATTTGAGTTTTGGGGGAAATCACCTGGGAAAAACTGCTAAAAAAAGCTTTAGAAAAAATTGGGTTAAAAAACCAAACCCCCAAAAGAAACCCCCAAAACCCCCCGGGGAACCCAATCCCCCAAACCACTGTTGGAGGGGGGGATTGGAAAACAGCCTCAGCGGCCCAAACAGACTTTCCCCCAAAAAATGCCCTTTTAAATACGCAGTTGCATTTTCCAATGCAACAACGAGGCACAGCTGCCACAACCTTTTCCCCCCGAAAACCCCGGCACATTTTCCCCCCCCCAACAGATGTTCAGCCGTGAGGCCACCGTCCCGCGATCAAAAAAAACCCCCCCCAAAAAAAAGGGAAAAAACGCCCCAAAACCCACCCGCGGGCGTTTTAAAACATAAAAAAACCACGACCACCGAAAACACCGAACCAACAAGAAAACATTTTTGCACGAGCGACCCCCCGGTTTTTTGGAAAAAATGGCCACTGCCCAACCTTTTCCTTAAAGGGGGAAAAATTTTAAAAATTTTTTTAAAAAAAAAAAGGGAAAATGAAGGGAAGGGGAACACAAAAATTCCGAAAAAAAAAAATTTAAGTGGGGACGCGGACTTTTCCCCACGTGAAAACCCCAAAAAGGGGAAACCCCAAAATTTTAACCCCAAAAACCCCAAAAAAGGGGCATCTAAGTCAGATTTGTCTTTTTTTTTCCCCGGACCCTCACCCAGGGGCCCAAAATTTTGCGCTCGAGAACTTTAAAACCCCCTTTCCCCCAAACAGGCCAACGGATTCAAACTTCCCTTTGCCTTTTCTTTTTAAAACATTTGGAAAGTCCCCCACCTCCACGGAATGATTTTCCAAGGGGAAAGCAAAAAACCCAAAAAATCAAAAAAAACCCCGGACAAAAAAATTTCCCCCTATATTAAAGTGGGTTTTTTTTGAGCCCCCAAACCAAAACCCAAAAAAAGGGGAAAACCACAAAATTTTATGGCTGATCTGATTCGGAAAGCCCGAGTTCCCCTTTTTTGGGGGAAAGGCTGGTTGGGGACTTTGGTCCCTTCACATGCCAATCAAATTAAAATCAACAAATTAAAAAAATAATGCTGGGGGACCTTTTTTAAAAGAATAAGCACTGCATTTCCCCCAGATAACTACACTGGCCAAATTTTTTTCCCAGGGGCCTCCCCACAAAATTTTCAATTGGGGGGCCCCCAATTTCCCAAATTTTGGGAGCAAAAAAATGTCCAAGAAAAAAACCCCTTGTGCCCCCAAAAGTCTTCAGACCCCCTGGAAAGTCCCTCAAATCGTCATGCTTGGCCCGGGGCCCCCTTTTACTCAGCAGTGGGAATCAGTATTTTTAAAGGGGGGAAAGCACCCCCCCTCAAGCCGAGTTGGCACATCGTTGGCTTTGAGACCCCCCCGGCCCTTTTTCAATTTAGTAACAAAATTTTGAGTTTTTTTTCAGGGATAGTTTCTAAGCAGAAAACTCTTACTGCAGGGGGTTTCCAAATCACTCTTTTTCATTACTTTCAAAATTTTGCCCAAAATGTTTTCCATAGGAAAAACCCCTTTTTATGTAAATCACAAAACTTTTACACACAGAGCTCCTGGGTTTTAGCAGGGGGAAAAGGGGGAAAAACCGATGCTTTTTGCTACCCCTTTTTGAAAGTACCCCCCTGCCAAATTGTTTTGGCAACCCCGAATCACCCCACCATTTTTACCCTAAAAAAAGCCCCCGGGTTGGTCCCGGCTTTTAAAATTTAAAACCCGGCCCCACCCCAAAGCGATTTTGACTGGCTGCCCAAAAAATTTTCAAAAAAGTGCTCTCCCATCCATGCCCACAGGCGTAAACCCCCCGGGGGGTTTTTCCCGCTGTAGGGGGTGGCGACAGATGTCACGCACTTTGCCCCTTTTGAAGGCAAAAGTACGTGCACGTCCATGGAACGTTCCAAAGGAAACTGTTTTTTTCCCTGCTCCCCCGGAGAGAAATCTGGGGATGCATCAAGCACCTATTCAAGCTTTCCCCTGTCCCGGGGGGCCCCAAATCCCGGGAAAAAAAAACAAAAAACCCCCCATACAAATCCCCAAGGGAAAATTTTTCAGCTTTCTGCAAAAAAGGGGGGTGGGAAAACAAAACTGGACCCCCACTCCCCCAAGGTCAGGCGATTGTGGAAGGACTCAAACAAAACCTCAAAAAAAATCCTCAGCCAGCAACAAAAAACCCATTCTCAAAATTGAACCAAACCCTTGTAAGACTAGCCCCCTGCCGTGTTCACTTTTAATTTTCTTAACTGTTCCTTTGAGACCCGAACCCCCCGCACAAGGCCCCTTTTTTGGGAAACTCACAGGTTTTTGCCCCCTGAAAAGGGCCCCAAAAATCCTTGTCCAAAAAACCAAAACTTTGAGGATACAGGGTTCCCCCCAAAAATTTGGGGGAAAGGGGGCGTGGAAAACGCCTGTGTCCTTTTCCCCCCCCCACTGGCTTGCGGTGGGGTCCCCCCCGCAAAGTGGACCCCATGTCCCCAAAACTTCAGGAACAAAGGTGCCACAAGTCACTGGGCCCCCGGGGGAAAGGGGGAAAAAAAGGGGGGAAAAGAAAACTGGGGCCCCCCGGGCAAGTTCCCGGTCCAAATTTTTTTTTTCCCCCCCGGGGGTTTTCTGGCACAAAAAAAAGTGGGGGAGCTGTTTCCTCCCCCTGAATGTTTTCGTGTTTGTTTAAATAAACCCCCTTTTTTTTTAAGGTTTTCAGAAAAAGCAGTCCCCCGAAAATCGGCATAAAAAAACCGCAGCAACGACAATGTTCAGCTTTGTGGGGCTGTCATTTTCCCATCAAAAAAAAAAACCCCCGGGTCGGGCCCCGCCCGCCCAAAACCAATGTATGGAAAAAACCCCCGCAAAGACTCTAGGGGGAAAATCAACTGCCTAGCCTCAGCAGTGCAAAGAAACCCATATCCTCCTGCCTGGTAGGAATCCCCCGTGAAAGAAAAGGGGTTTCCTTTTTACCCCCCCCCCGATACAACAAAAAAAAACGAAAACCTGGTTTTGGGGGGAAACATTTTGTAAAATTTTGGGGGTCCTTCTGCTTTTGTCACGAATCCCCTTGCCTTTTGGGGAAAAAAGTGGGGGCAAACCCTCCCACATGCCCCCCCAAAGCCCCCAAATTTGATCTTCTGGGGTCCTCAAAAAAACCCATTTTTGTGTCCCTTTTTTATATCCCCCCCCCGAAGAGTGTAAGTCATTTTATTATGTTCACAAACCAAAAATTCTTACAACAAAAAAACGGTGGGAAAAAAAATCGTACATGTTTCCACTCCTTCCGCTGAGCTCAGAACCTTTTCCCCATTCCCCACCCAAAAAGGTTTTTTTTCCCCATTTGGGCGACAGAGCTTTCACAGACATTCCCCGCTCGACTATCGGAGGCCCATCACATTGGGGAAATTGAGTTGTTTCCCCCCCAAATTTGACTCAAATCCTTAATTGGCACAAAAAAAATTCCCTCCCCCAAAAACCCCCCACCAAAAAAGAGATTTAACAAGTCTCGACCCAGTTTGAAATTTTGGAAATTATTCTTTTGGCCCCGGGGAAAGGCCACGGTTTTTACAGTTTTCCTACCCGGGGGCTGAAGCAAAAGCTATGGGAGAATTGGGCCCCATTTGAATGGGGGTTTCCAAACAAGCAATTTAACAACCCCAAGCTATAAGTCCTCCTATCAAAACGAACAAATACCGGGGAGGCAACCCCCCAAAAAACAGGGCCGGGGATTCCGTAGTTTTTTTCCACCAAGCTCGCCCCCCCCCCAGCAGCGAGAACAGTCCGAAATCTACACTCCAGAACAGTAACAAAAAAAATATAATAAAAAAGGGGAGGGGGGGGAATGCGGAATTTTTGGGATTTTTTTAGGGGTTTAAATTTTAGTGAAAAGTTTATTTTTGTTATTTAGTTTTTTTTTTAAAATCTCTGAAAAGGGGGCCCCCTGCTTAGGAAACATTGGTCAGACTCCCGATAAAAGTTCCCAAAAAAAACCCTGGAAGCCCAGAGACCGTTTTTCCCTATCATTTTTGGCCCCGAATAAGTTCTTTTCCCCCCTAGCAATGTACTTCCTCCCTCGGCCCCTAAATTTTATTTTTAAGGCCCCGTGGGTCTAAAACTTTCAGGGTTAAGGGAAACCCCCCCGAGACCCCTCCCCAATTTTCTTAAGTTGTTTTTTGTTTGTAACTGTATCCCCCCCCCCCCCCCTCCCCTTTGGAAAAAAACCCCCTTGTAACCCGGGGTTTGGGTTCTCTTGCCTGGGCACCGGGCCTGGGGTCAGGGGTTTCCCCCTGAAAAACCCCCCAATAAAACCTTTTTTCCCCCCTTTGTCTTAAAGGGCCCCTCTTTGAAACCACACCCCGACAGATAGGAAAAGGGGGCGGGAAAACCCCAAATCCCCCCCAACGATACTGCCCAAGGGGAAAAAGAGCATGGGCGGTCAACCGAACCCCCGGTGACCTAGAAAACGCCGACGACAGGCCCATGTTGGAAAAGAGGGGTTTCCCAACCTCTGCAATTCCCCTGGTTTTTTAGCAAATGTCCATCAAATTTCCCCCCTGACGGAAAAAAGGGGAAACAAACAATAATATTGTTTGTAAAAATTCCTGAGAAACTGACCCCCAAAAATGTAAAACATCAGAAGGCTGGGGGAAAAAAAATTGTGACTGTGACACAGAGGGAACACACAACACAGAGCGGGGTCCAGGCAGGCGCTGGGCTCCCGGAAAGCTCTCCCCCCCGGCATGGGAGTAGCCAGGCAGTGCCTGTGCCCCCGGGGAAAAAACAAGCCTGGCCCCTTCTCCCCCAGCATCTGCCCCGTCCGTTGCCTCCCCTGCACGGGCACCAGCGCCCAGGCCCCCCGAGCTCCAGCCCCCCCGTCCAAACTCAGGGGGCCCCCCGGGGGGGGGCAGGGGGGAAACGCGTGTGCAGAGCCAGAGCTGATGTGGGTGAGGGCCCCCTCACGGGGCCCCTGGGCCTGGGCTTGACCCCATCCCCCAGGGCCCCCCCCCATCAAATGCAGCTCAAAAAATGCCTGATCAGAGAGGGGAAAATTTCTCTGAGCCCCCCGTTGGGGGGGGGGGAACCTTGGGGGATCAAGCCCCGGAAGAGACTAGGAATAAAGCAGACACCCTTGGGGTTGGTGTTCAAAGCACATGGGGTGGGTTTGGCCTGGTGGAGCCTGGCTGAGGGGGCCCGACCTGGGGGAAATCCCAAGCATGACAAGGGAAACTCCCCCGGGCCCCGACCCGGAGTGGAGTGCCTAAAAAGGGGAGCCAGATTTCACGGGAGTAAAGGGGGAAATTTTATGGGCCACATGGCACACTTGACAGATAATCAAAGCAAGAGCTGGGGGTCATTCTGGGAGGGGAAACTGGCAGGAACAGTAGGGAAAAGGGGGCCCCCGGAAAACCATTTGGGAAAGGGCCCAAGGGGAGGAGCCAACACCACCGCAAAACCCAAGGGGGGGCCCCCCAGGCAGGGGGGGCCCGGGAGAAAGGGGGAAAAGTAACCCGGGGTGGCCCTGATTGGGGAGGAACAAGGGCAAGAAAGGGAGCTGGGGGAAGATGGAGGGGGGGGGGTCCAAACCTGGAAAAAGGAGAGAAAAGGGGGGTCAAAAACCATCGGGACAGACACAAAATGCAGCTTGCTGTGCTCCTTCGCCTGAGTGCTGCACATAATCACCACAGGATGGAAAGAACCTTCTGATCTTGACTTTTCCCCCAACAGACTGCATGTAATTGTTAACAAATCCCCGAAAAAGTCAGCCCCCGCAGTGCAGGGCTGCGCATGCGCAGCGCGCCCGCGCTCACCGCGCGCCCGCAGGCTCTGCCCGAATTCCTGCCATTCCCAACGCGCGGATTGCCGGGGAAAAAATGGGAGGAAAGTTGGGAAAAAATGGAAATAAAATAGGGGAAAAATGGGGAATGTGTTTGTGTGTCTGTGCATATGTGTATATATATGTGTGTGTGTGTTTTCGTGTGGTGTGTGTGTGCGTGCATATATATGTGTGCGTGCATGTATGTGTGTGTATATACACACACACAAACAAATGCACTCACCATATATATACGCCACATAATAACACAGATACAAACACACACACAATATAAACACACAGCACACATATAACACTAACACAGACACACAACACATATACTACACACACACTCAACAAAACACACACTTAAACACACACACACATAGCACACACCATATGACCACACAACAACACACCAACAATAACACACACAACGCATATACACACACACACAACACATACACCGCACACAACAACACACACAAACACATAAACACATACACAAACTTAAACACAAACACATCACAACACAAACATTAACACACACACACACACACATATTAACCACACAAACACAAAAACACATATATAAACACACAAACACACATATATACACAGATATACACAGACACACAAACACATATACTCACACACACACAAATACACACACACATACAAACACACACACTTACACACACATATGCACACACACATATATAACACACACACACAGAAACTCACACACACAGATATATACACACACACACGTATACAGACACATAAATACACAAACATATGCACATGTTGCCCGATAAAAGAAATTAAAGACACATAACAACCGAAGTCGTTATATGCGGTGCTTTATTAGGGCCCTGGGGCAAAGGGGACTAATGTCCAAAGCCAGAGCCCAACATGGTTACAAAATTTCCAGGTTTTTATACCTTTCTCACTGTCCTTATCTATACATTGTTTCTCTTCATTCAAGCGAATCATTCTTAGATAAGGTGCATTGTTTTTCTACATTCAAGCGAATCATTCTTAAATAAGGTGCATTGTTTTTCTACATTCAAGCGAATCATTCTTAGATAAGGTGCATTGTTTTATCTACAAAGTCGTTATGCACTGTTCTCAAGACCGTTACAATTAGGTACGGTTAGTTACTTAGTTACAGCCTTAAAACTACAGAACACTCAACACACCGGTTTCTAACAGCATCGACTAGGCCTGATTCAAATCCTTAGCAGAACTACTACTACTTTATTTTTCAGTTTATTTGCAACATTATTCCCCCCTTTTGAGCATTCTTCAACTCTTTGCAAGGATGCTCAACTCTAAAGTTTTTCTTCTTGGAACACGATTGTTTTGACCTTTAACATTTTCATGCTGCAGTGGAGGGAGGTTCAGTCCATTCCCTCGGGACATCGCTTTCATCAGCCGACGAGTCTGTCGTCTTTCCTTTGTGATGATCCTTAGAGCGCTCTTGTATGCTCCCCAAATTGTTAATAACAATATCAGGATTAGCAGTATGTACTGTATTATAGATGAGATCCAACCAGAAACCTGAAGTCCCATTGATTTTAGCAAAGCTCCTATCCAATTGTGTTCTGCCTCTTTTTCAATTTCTTTCGTCTTTGTTTCAACAGACTCTAATTGAGAGATATCTTTTTCTACTTCTACTGTAACGTTTGGAATATGGATACAACAATGGTCAATTTGGTCACTTAAATATCCACAGACTCCATGTTCTTTCAGTAAAAGCATGTCTAGGGCCATTCTGTTTTGCAGGGTCATTCTGGATGTTGCTTGCAATTGTAAATTCAAGTCTTTAAAACCCTTCTTGGTGGCTGCTGCCAATCGTTCGGTTTGCCCTAGCAATTTATACAGCATTTCTCTGTTTTGATAAGTTGCAATAGGTGGGAATAAGGACTCTAATATCCACCCAAATTTTACTCCACTGTCAGGTTCATGCCATTCATCTTCTTCGGTTATGTCTCTCTTAGGCCTTATGACATGGGATTTTAATTTTGACTTCTTCCAGAATGGACATAATGTGGGAACTCCTAGAGTAATTTGCGTAACTGGACCATCTAAAGAAAGATGAGTGGTCCATTGTCCGTGTCCCATTACCCACACTAGATTCCCTGGACTCCTAATTGTACTAGTCTTACAATTTAAGGCAACTCCTCTTCTTTCAAATTTGTACTGTTTCATGATAGTATGATTATAACGTCTACATTCACATCCTGCTTTCAGTAACATTTTCACGGGAACTAAAGTGATTTTATTTTCTGGTGTATCACATGTAAAAACTTGTGTACAATTCCAATTTTCATGGTGTTCTCTTACTTCTCTTTTGCTAGTGCCTTTGCCGGTCACTTTGCTATAACTTTTCTTGGGTTTTATCCTAATCCTCAGTAATGCCAGAGGTAAAGCTTGTGGCCACTCTATCTTTGCTTCTTGACAAATTTTCTTAATTTGGCCTTTCAAAGTCTGATTCATCCTTTCTACTTGACTGCTTGATTGTGGCCTCCATGGGGTATGTAAATCCCAGGATATGTCTAGGACTCTGGCCACATTTTGTACAATTCCTGCTACGAAGTGAGGTCCTCTATCTGATGATATGCCCAAAGGGACCCCAAATCTCGGAATCACTTCTCTTAGCAAGGTTTTAACTACTTCCTTAGCTTGGTTTGTTCTACAAGGAAATGCCTCTGGCCATCCTGAAAATGTGCACACATAAACTAACAGATACTTGTACCCTTGTGCCTTAGGTAATTCAGAAAAATCTATTTGCCAATAGTCTCCTGGTTCTGGCCCCACCTGTATTTTTCCTAATTGAATCTGTTTTCTTACTATTGGATTATTTCTCAGACAAGTTGGGCACATGGCATTCACCTGCTTTGCTAAGGTTAACATCTGATTGGAAATAATTTCTCGTTTTAAAAATTTTACCAATGCCTCTGCACCCCAATGGCATTTGTTATGCTCTGTTTCTAATATTGTTTTCATCACTTTTGTGGGAACTACCACTTGCCCCATAGCGGTTACATACCATCCTCTAGAATTCTTCTGAGCCCCAAGAAAGGTTGCTAGTTTCTCATCATCTGCTGAGTATTTGGGCTCTTCAGTCATGTGTGGCGCCACTGGGCTTACCTTAACTGGGATTAGTGCCATTTGAGTCCATACTTCTTGTGCCACTCTCCTAGCAGCTGCATCTGCCAGGCGGTTTCCTTGAAACATTTTTCCTTCCTCTTTCTGATGTCCTTTAACATGCATAACAGCAACTTTAGCAGGCTTGTGTACTGCATCCAACAAGGTTAATATTTCTTCTCGGTATTTTATTGTAGTTCCCTGGGAACTCAAAAGCCCTCTCTCTTTCCAAAGGGCTCCATGGATATGGATTACACCAAAAGCATATTTAGAATCAGTCCAAATGTTTACCCTTTTTCCTGTACTGAGAGTCAAGGCTCTGATCAGGGCAATAACTTCTGCCCTTTGTGCAGACGTTCCTGGGGTTAGAGCTTTTGCTTCAATCACATCCTGTCAAAGTGACTACTGCGTACCCCGCGTACCTGGTTCCATTTTCTACAGAGCTGGATCCATCTGTGAACAATTCCCAGTCCGGATTTTCTAGGGGAACATCCTTGAGATCGATGCGACTCGCATATACCTGCTCAATTGTTTCTACGCAGTCATGAGCGAGTTCTCCTCCTTCTGCTTCGCTGCGAAGAAATTCTGCTGGATTGATACAGTTAGTTATTTTTAAATCAACATCGTCCTGTTCTCTCAGGACTGCTTGATACTGTAGCATCCTGCTGGATGATAACCAGTGACCCCCCTTTTGTTCCAGGACAGCCAGTACCATGTGGGGTACAAATACTTTAATCTTCTTCCCCAGTGTCAATTTCCTGGCTTCCTGAATCAGGATCACTGTGGCCACAACGGCCCGCAAGCATGGCGGCCATCCAGCACTAACAGTATCTAACTGCTTGGAAAAATACCCAACCGGGCGTTTCCAGGATCCCAGCCTCTGTGTGAGAACTCCAAGAGCTAACCTCTGTCTTTCATTTACATACAACTGAAAATCCTTACCTAAATCCGGCAGTCCCAAAGCGGGGGCTTCTTTCAGAGCCTTTTTCAACTCTCGGAATGCGTTCTTCCGTTGCTGATTCCACTCCAATTGTGGTTCTTTCAAAGCTTCATATAATGGTTTTGCTAAAAGTCCAAAATTCAATATCCACAAGCGACACCAGCCCACCATTCCCAGAAAGGCTCTTAATTCTTGATGATTCCTTGGTAAGGGAATAGCACAAATTGCTTCTATTCTGTTGACACCCAACCGTCTCTGTCCTTGAGTAATTTCACATCCCAGGTAAATTACACTTTCTTTTACCAATTGAGCTTTTTCTTTTGAGACCCGATACCCTGCTTGTCCCAGCATGTTCAACAAAGCAATGGTTAATTTCAGGCAAACTTCTCTCTCTTCTGTGGCTAGGAGAATGTCATCTACATACTGTAAAATTGTGTAAGAGAAAGGTGAATCTTTTACCTGGTCTATCTTCCATTCCTCCAGTTCTTTCGCCAATTGGTTCCCGAAAATTGTGGGGCTATTCTTGAATCCTTGCGGCAACCGTGTCCAAGTAAGTTGTCGCTTCCTTCCTGAATCCGGGTTCTCCCACTCAAAAGCAAAGTATTTTCTGCTTTCCAATGCCAAGGGGATGCAGAAGAAGGCATCTTTTAAATCAATCACTGTAAACCATTTAAACCTTTCCGATACAGATGTTAGCAAAGTATACGGGTTTGCCACTACAGGATGTATATCCTTTACTATGTTATTAATGGCCCTCAAATCCTGCACTAGTCTGTACTTACCATTGGGTTTTCGAACTGGAAATATAGGGGTATTGTATTCTGATTCACATTCCTGCAAAATTCCCAGGGTGAGAAACTGAGTGATTAAAGGTGCTACCCCTTTCCTAGCTTCTAGTTTAATTGGATATTGTTTTACCCGTACCGGGCGTGCTTCTTCCTTCAGTTCTACTACAACCGGCTGGGCAGCCTTTGATTTGCCAGGGATTCCAGCTTCCCATACCCATGGCACAACTGTTTGTTCGATTTCTTCCGGAATTGGAGCTGGATCTAATTCTTTTACTACGAATATTTTTGCTATTTCACTATCAGGTATTTCTATTTTAACTCTTCCATTTTCAAATATGATTCTTGCATTCAGCAAGGACAATAAATCCCTGCCGAATAGTGGACTTGGACAATTAGGCATATATAAAAATTGGTGATCCAATTCCTTTGCCCCAAATTTTAAACTTAATGGTTGTAAAAATGGTCTTTCTTCCAATTGCCCTGTTGCTCCAATTACTTGGACTGTATCATTACTAAGTGATCCCAACCGTTTGTTAAGAACTGAGTGAGTTGCCCCAGTATGAACGGTAAATTCTTGCTTCTTTCCATCCACTTCTAATATTACCTTGAGATCCCGTTCTAGTCAGCTTTGATTCTGATAGTTGCCTAAAACTAACGTTTGAGCAACATCTTGCGTCTGTGCAGGGAAATTCCCTGCCGCTCCGCTCCCCATCGCTCCATTTCCCATCCCTGCTCTGATAGGACATTCATTTTTCCAATGCCCCATTTGCCGGCAGAATGCACACTGATTAGCGTCTAGTCCCCTTTGTTGGCGGCGCAGCCAATGGGGGCGGGCCGTGGCTGCCGGCGGCGCGGGGCGCTCGGGCTGCGCACGGCGGTCGCTTCATCGGCGCGGCGGGGCGTGCGGAGCGCTGGCGTTCGCGGGCGGCGTGGAGCGCTCGGCGGTGGCCGCGGCCCGGAGGTGCCCTTCCGCAGCGAGGCCCGCAGCAACTTGGCTCTTTGCCGAGACAAGGAGCTACGGCCGGCGCCGAGCGCGCTGCCCCGCAGGAGCTCGCGTTTCGCTTCGGCACGTCGGGGTCGTTCCGGCTGTTCCCCGCTGCTGAGCTGCCCATGTTCCCCACCCTTAATGCACCCCGTTCGGGGGTCTCTGCATGTTTCCCACCCTTAATGCACCCCTGTTCGGGGGTCTCTACCTGTTCCCCACCCTTAATGCACCCCGATTCGGGGGTTCCTGCCTGTTCCCCACCCTTAATGCACCCCGTTTCGGGGTCTCTGCCTGTTCCCCAACCCTTAATGCACCCCGGTTCGGGGGTCTCTGCCTGTTCCCCACCCTTAATGCACCCCGTTCGGGGTCTCTGCCTGTTCCCCACCTTAATGCACCCCGGTTCGGGGGTCTCTGACCTGTTCCCCACCCTTAATGCACCCCGATTCGGGGGTCTCTGCCTGTTCCCCACCCTTAAAGCACCCCGATTCGGGGTCTGCTGCCTGTTCCCCACCCTTAATGCACCCCGTTCGGGGTCTCTGCCTGTTCCCCACCCTTAATGCACCCCGATTCGGGGGTCTCTGCCTGTTCCCCACCCTTAATGCACCCCGATTCGGGGTCTCTGCCTGTTCCCCACCCTTAATGCACCCCGATTCGGGGTCTCTGCTGCTGTTCCCCACCCTTAAAGCACCCCGATTCGGGGGTCTCTCTTCCGCACCCATGTTCGCCCCCACCCTTAAGCACCCCGGTTCGGGGGTCTCTGCCTGTTCCCCACCCTTAATGCACCCCGATTCGGGGTCTCTGCCTGTTCCCACCCTTAATGCACCCCGGTTCGGGGTCTCTGCCTCTTCCCCACCCTTAATGCACCCCGATTCGGGGTCTCTGCCTGTTCCCCACCCTTAATGCACCCCGGTTCGGGGGTCTCTGCCTGTTCCCCACCCTTAATGCACCCCGTTCGGGGGTCTCTGCCTGTTCCCCACCTTAATGCACCCCGTTCGGGGTCTCTGCCTGTTCCCCACCCTTAATGCACCCCGATTCGGGGTCTCTGCCTGTTCCCCACCCTTAATGCACCCCGTTCGGGGTCTCTGCCTTTCCCCACCTTAATGCACCCCGTTCGGGGTCCTCTGCATGTTCCCCACCTTAATGCACCCGTTCGGGGTCTCTGCCTGTTCCCCACCCTTAAATGCACCCCGTTCGGGGTCTCTGCCTGTTCCCCACCCTTAATGCACCCCGTTCGGGGTCTCTGCCTGTTCCTCCACCCTTAATGCACCCCGTTCGGGGTCTCTGCCTGTTCCCCACCCTTAATGCACCCCGATTCGGGGTCTCTGCCTGTTCCCCACCCTTAATGCACCCCGATTCGGGGTCTCTGCCTGTTCCCCACCCTTAATGCACCCCGTTCGGGGGTCTCCTGCCTGTTCCCCACCCTTAATGCACCCCGGTTCGGGGGTCTCTGCCTGTTCCCCACCCTTAATGCACCCCGTTCGGGTCTCTGCCTGTTCCCCCCATAATGCACCCCGTTCGGGGTCTCTGCCTGTTCCCCACCCTTAATGCACCCCGATTCGGGGTCTCTGCATGTTCCCCACCCTTAATGCACCCCGTTCGGGGTCTGCTGCTTCTGCCTGTTCCCCACCCTTAATGCACCCCGTTCGGGGTCTCTGCCTGTTCCCCACCCTTAATCTAGCACCCCGGTTCGGGGGTCTCTGCCTGTTCCCCACCCTTAATGCACCCCGATTCGGGGTCTCTGCCTGTTCCCCACCCTTAATGCACCCCGTTCGGGGTCTCTGCCTGTTCCCCACCCTTAATGCACCCCGTTCGGGGTCTCTTTTCCTTGCCCTGTTCCCCACCCTTAATGCACCCCGATTCGGGGGTCTCTGCCTGTTCCCCACCCTTAATGCACCCCGTTCGGGGTCTCTGCCTGTTCCCCACCCTTAATGCACCCCGGTTCGGGGGTCTCTGCCTGTTCCCCACCCTTAATGCACCCCGTTCGGGGGTCTCTGCCTGTTCCCCACCCTTAATGCACCCCGTTCGGGGTCTCTGCTGTTCCCCACCTTAATGCACCCCGTTCGGGGGTCTCTGCCTGTTCCCCACCCTTAATGCACCCCGATTCGGGGTCTCTGCCTGTTCCCCACCCCTTAATGCACCCCGGTTCGGGGTCTCTGCCTGTTCCCCACCCTTAATGCACCCCGATTCGGGGTCTCTGCCTGTTCCCCACCCTTAATGCACCCCGATTCGGGGTCTCTGCCTGTTCCCCAACCCTTAATGCACCCCGTTCGGGGTCTCTGCCTGTTCCCCCACCCTTAATGCACCCCGATTCGGGGTCTCTGCCTGTTCCCCACCCTTAATGCACCCCGATTCGGGGTCTCTGCCTGTTCCCCACCCTTAATGCACCCCGATTCGGGGTCTCTGCCTGTTCCCCACCCTTAATGCACCCCGTTCGGGGTCTCTCCTGTTCCCCACCACCCTTAATAGCACCCCGATTCGGGGGTCTCTGCCTGTTCCCCACCCTTAATGCACCCCGATTCGGGGTCTCTGCCTGTTCCCCACCCTTAATGCACCCCGGTTCGGGGGTCTCTGCCTGTTCCCCACCCTTAATGCACCCCGATTCGGGGTTGTCCTCTGCCCCTTTTCCCCCACCTTAAATGCACCCCGATCGGGGTCTCTGCCTGTTCCCCACCCTAATGCACCCCGTTCGGGGTCTCTGCCTGTTCCCCACCCTTAATGCACCCGATTCGGGGTCTCTGCCTGTTCCCCACCCTTAAGCACCCCGATTCGGGGTCTCTGCCTGTTCCCCTACCCTTAATGCACCCCGGTTCGGGGTCTCTGCCTGTTCCCCACCCTTAATGCACCCCGTTTCGGGGGTCTCTGCCGTTTCCCCACCCTTAAGCACCCGATTCGGGGGTCTCTGCCTGTTCCCCACCCTTAATGCACCCCGTTCGGGGGTCTCTGCCTGTTCCC